>ML834589.1:46517-85256 GCA_009831015.1 Picea engelmannii | reverse complement strand
ACCTCTTGATCGAAATTTTTTCCATCCTCGGTATTCCATTCAAAAGGATGGATATCCTATGTAGTGGCAACATCAACACTTCCAACCATGCCAGAAACCTTTTTCTTAGATACATAAATCCATGATTAATCGCATTCAATTATTACAACATCATTATTTCATATAAAAAAAACTATTCTCATTTTAAAATCATGCCATATGCATGTCTAGACATTCTCACATGAACTAATTCATGTCTATATGCACCAAGAATCCATTCCCAACATTCCTGCTAGTGCACATGCATTATATCTTCACTATATGCATTTTGTATCACTTCAAATATGCCTTTTAGTGAAAATTTGTTCTCACTTATTGAACTATACATGGCTTTCCTTGAATCTCTTTGGATCCTTTCAACCCTGTGCATTGTCATTCCTTGATCTGAACATTTTCTATCCAAGTCCCACTTAGCCATTTTGTAATTCCAACCAATAATGTCCTAATGAGACTTGCCTCTACTTAGGTAGTCAAATCCCAACTTTGTTCTATTAGAACCTTCCAATACATTGTAATGATATACTTTATATCATTCCATCTTCTTGATGTTGCAATATCATCCAACTAGCTTAACCATTATCATTATGGAACCCCTTTCCATTACCTCGAGTTTTCCATTGGATTTTCTCAATTTTTGGATACTTCTCTTCACTTCATTAAGTGATTCCTTGTGAAATATTTCTTATCTACTCAAGACAAAAATTCTCCCAATGGAATGCTATATTTCACAATTGGCACTTTTTAAGTGAATGAACTTCATTATTCTATCCCCTAAATTCTTTTCACTTGTACCTCACTTTTCACTATGCACTCTGATAACAAAAATGGTTTCCTTATATGAATATCTTAAGATAGAAGTTGTTGGTACAACAACATTTCTAGGCATTCCTATGATTACCCATAGATATGACTCACCCATCCCATGAGTTACTCATCACATCCTGAGATCCTTTTTCTCTTTTGCAACAACCTCTACTTCCATCAATACTCTTCTACATTCATTGCTAAGGAGTCTTACCTTACCTTCCTATGCATGTCAATTCCATTCTTCACTTTTTGGATTTATGTTTTGTATGAGGATCCTTGTTGATTTATATTTGTGAGTCATTAAAACCCTATACCGAATCAATATTAATTTGTATCTACTCTTCCAGAGCCCTTATCAACCTTTCATTTCCTTCTCTATAGATCTGCACTTCCCTATGGAAGATCTTCATTATCTCAACTAGGTCTACAAGATCCACCTTTCTTCTATGTCCATTGGACGATGGGATTACATTATTAAATAAATCCACACAATCATAATTTATGACATCTAATATTATTGTTAATAATATCTTGACATAACACTATATTTTTGCATGCTTCCCTACTCATCAACAATACCTTGTTATTAAAACTCAACCCTTTTTCATTTCCACATTGTTGCATTAAAAATGTGCCTCTATAACTGTGCATAGGCACCACCATGAGTAAATGTAGTCTTCTTTACCCACTACTCACATTTGACATGCACCTCTACCCTCAGGAAATGTTTTTCCAAAATTAACATGTTTTTGGAAATCTTCCATATTGAACAATTGCATGGTTCATGGAATCGAATTGTCCTTTTCCCTACAACTTTCTGAAATAACTAGATGCTTCCTTGGGAAACCTTAACCTTCCATATGTTTTCCTTTGTAATTCCTTTCGAATGACCATACTCATGCTTCAATCTTATTTCCGAGATATAATTTATGGCTTTAATAATTTTCCATCTCTACTCAATTATGCCCTTGTTCATTAACACATTCTAGATCTGAGGCCAACTTCGGCCACCCATAGAAGAAAATACAGTGAGAATCAGGAAATTTTTTATATTGGGCATTGATAGTATTTTTTTAGTACACAAAAAATTCTTGATTGGTAATCTGACACTTCCTTCAAATTATACATCAATCTAGATTTGTCAACTTTATCCTTTTCGTACTTCCTCCATAGATGTTTTTGCGAAAAATCGCTATCTCCCAAATGGAGAAAAAATCGGAAAACATTACTAAGAAAAATGTGTATGGCTAGCTAAGGAAGTAAAAAGTTGAGTAAATAAAATTTTCCATATTGTTGATTTGGGGTCCCTTTTCCTCTGAAGATTTCTAAATCCCCTAAAAGTGGCTCGAAATAGTGGATTTTTCCCTATTTTGGTACCCCCCACACCAAATGCTTTGGAATTTGGAAAAAATACCAACTAGGTATATTTCTGTATAGCTTTTGGACTTACTGTAAAAATTTCATCCTCATTTGGGTCTCGATCACCGAGCACCACACTAATCTATGTTTTCCAAAATATTGAAGAATAATTGGCCAATGGCCCTCACTCGAGCTTTTGTATCCTTCCTCACTACGTACATACCATTTAAATTTCACTTGATTCTAAGTTTAACTACTCTTGTTATGGCCAAAACAAGTTTTTGGCTCTAGACTTGCTTTTATTTTTATTTATTTTATCCTTATCCATCTTTTTCCTTTCCTTTCCTCCTCTCTTCTTTTCTATTTTTCTTTCTCTTCTCTTCTCCTCTTTTCCTTTCCCTTCCATTCTCTTCTCTTAAATCATGGATGATTTATTTTTTAGTTGATATATCACTCCAATAATATATTTCTCAACTGAGACACTTCCCTTTATCATCAAGAATTATCTTTCAGAGCAATGTGTCACTTCTCCTTTTACTTCTTCATCACTCCAAAAAAAAATTCTTTCGAGTGACATGTCATTGTGATTTATTTTCTTTTTCAACGATGTATTGAGCCAAATTATTTTCTTTTGGGCAATGTATCACGCCAAAATATTATCTTTTATCTCGATGGCCCTTCATCAACTTTTTTCTGATTATTTCTTTCTTCCTTCCCCTTCATTTATCGCCCATGGAATTTATCTTTCCTCTTTCATTTCGCCACCTTTTATTTTCTTTTGGTGCGACAAAGGGAATATTTTCCCTTCTTTATTGTACTAATAATTTATCATTTGGTCAATGTATCACACCAAAAAAATATCTTTTTGGTCGATGTATCATGCCAAAAATTTATCTTTTGGTCGTTGCATCAGGCCAAAACTAATATTTTTGGATGATGTATTGGGCCAAAAATTTATCTTTTGGCCAATGTATTGGGCCAAAAATTTATCTTTTTGGTCGATGTATCATGCCAAAAAAGTATCTTCTTCACTCACATATCGTGCCAAACATTTATCTTTTAGCCTATGTATTGGGATTTTTTTTTATATTTTTCCTTGGTGATATACAATTCATCACTGAAAAATATTATTTTTTGGCAATACTCCCTATATCACCCCCAAAAACTATTGTTTTGTGATATGCACTTTACCACCAAAAATTCCCATCTTTTCAATACTTAGTCATTTTCATATTTTGAGCTTGCAGTCATTGTGTAAACCCAAACCCATATCTTTGAGCCAAGTTTTGTCACATAAAGGAAAAATTGACCCCCATACTCAACAATCATCATACAAAACCAAAATTTGGATCCTTGACCCCAATTTCTTATGCTGGGAAAAATAAAAATTAAGCCATCCTTCACACATACTAAAACTTAGCTATTTTGTAGTAAACCCATGCATGCCTAGTGTTGAAACCATGGATCAGATACCAATTGTAAAATGCCCAGCCCACTAATGGTAGCATGCCAATAAAATTACTTGATACAAGTAAATTAACAAAGGTAGCATGCGCATAAATGTACATTCAACTAATAGTAATATTAAAATATCATGAATGCAACCATTTAGCAAAAACAACATTCATGTCAAACATTTTCACAATGGAATTAAACATGGTAAAATATAGTAGAAGAATTGACTAGTTTTGTACGAAAGACATTCCCCCCAACGGTAGGTGTAATATCCCCCGACAAAGCCCCAGTTGTAATTATGAATTGTAAACATGTTTGTTTTGTTGGTGAGATGAGTTATAATAAGCTAGGAGGCTTATGTGATGATTAGGCCAGAGAGCCTAGGATGATAAGGCCAGGAGACTATTTTGTATATGTAATTATGCATACCATTAATAAAAATTATACATCGTTGTGTGGAGATATACCATGAAGAAAGAGTATGGGGGACTAATCTCCATTAGGCTGGGTAAGGGAGGGGGGGTGAGAGACTAGGAAAAGGGGATAATCTTGAGGGCTTAACCCAAGGGAATATTATAATGTATTTCCTTAGATTACTGAAGTTTGGGGAAATAAACCCAGTTATCCTAAGTTCCTTTGGGAGGAGGAATGGGTTTCAAGTGGAGAGGAATGTGCTCCTAAAGATCCAAGTGTCACCTAGGTCACATGTAGATTTATGTGGGAATTTCCACCATTGTTGGGGTTCACAAACCACTCTGGTCATCTTTCCTGAGGATTTTTCTCTTAGCATTCAAACAAGGATATCCATCCCTTACGGTGACTCATGGATGCACTGAGCAAGTACACAGTGAGCCAATCCACCATTGTCAAATTCTAAGACACTCGAACTTCTTCTACAAGCTTGAATGGTTACCCTTGTGACACCTGTAACCTGTGGGTTGCCTATGTATTGTTCTTTCATTGTCGTCCTCCATGTCCAGTTTTTGTTTCTTCCATCACCTTTCCCGTGTGTTGAGGAGAGAGTGCGAAGAAGTAGGTTTTCAAGCCTGTGAGAAACTCTCTCCAGGTGAGAGAGTGTGTTGAGGAAGTGAGCTCTCCTGGAGGAAGTCCAATAGTAGCTACATAGCTCTGAGAATTCGTTATCCAGCTTGTAGTTGAAGCCATGGAAAGGGAGGTGTAGCAATCAATGGACTGTGTGATAGTGAAGGTGTACACTCCTAGGGTGGGACATGCATGTGGGAAATGCGAGTCTGTGATTTGTGGGCGTAAGTGTCTCCTTGGAGGAAATCCTTCTTGTTGTGTTGTGCAACTTTCTTTTGTCCTTTCCTAGCCTAGGAATCTCTTGCCTGATGGAGTTTAGTCCCATCTCGAGGGTGACCCACTGTTGAGAGTGATGAGTAGCATGGTCTATGGCTAGGAGGTTTGTGGAAGGTATACATGTAGTTGGTGTACTTCAATTAAAAGACAAGTACCCATTTCTCTTTTAATTTACATGTTGCATATTTGTACATTCTATATAGATGAGTATTTCCTATATATGTTGTTATATTTATGAGGTTTTCCTGTAAATACTGCATGTATTCTTTTACTGTTATTTCCACATTAATTTGTGTACTAATAGAATATGTTTTCTATTTATGTTTATATTTATATGCATATGATAATTGTTATTTCTATGAGGTATCATGGCCGAACTATTGGTGGCCGATGATGTTACAAAATGTTATCAGAGTGAAAAGTATGTTTACTCTGTGACATTGCCCGACCTGTTGGTGGTTGGGGGCATTACAGTAGGCTTGCTATATCATTACTCTCAACAACAAGATGGTACATCAAATTTTTCCTCACCCCATGAAACTTACTTGGATGGCCTTTCCATTTCCATATGAAGACTTGAAGTCCCCTTTTGTACCTTCCAGAGCCAAAACAACACATTTTTCCACATATACACGCCCTATCAGTTAGATAACAAGCGTATATGTAGGTGGCTCCACTACAACCCACGCACATTGGGTTTGGTGCTCAAAATTAAAAATTATGTTGGGTTTTGATGCCATGTCACAAGATCCATGATCCTTGACCTTCCATATATTGGAAACGCTTTGAATCAGCCCTTCAGTTCCATTTGAAGGCTATAAATGGAGCCATATCCAAGCCTCGAGGAAGAGAATTCAACTTCGAGAGAAAAGACACTCTGGAGAAATTTCACTTGATATTGAGTCTGCATCCCTTTATCCTTGAAAGTCTAAAATCATTGTTCATCCCCCAAGATCTTCCTTCTTTTTGATGGAGAACATCATTGTCTCCTTTATATGAGCTTTCCTTTGGTGGAGGATTGAATTGGTGGAGGCCCAGCTGGAGGGACTTAGTTTCTCAGTTCTGATATGTGTCATTACAGAAGTTTGTCACCTATATACTTCTGCTAATTATTTTAATAGAAATACTCTTTTCTCATCCAATTGATATTTTGCAAATATTTGAATTATTATTCCATGGACGTATTTTTCATGTATGTTAATGGATTATTCTAATCTATATGCTAACATTATGTTAGGAACCTAACCTCCCTAACCCCTCACGTAGGTAGAATAATATAATTCCATGTAATAAATGCCAATATTAATAAGGCCTAGAAATAAGGAAGAATAAGTCAAATGTAAGAGGACCTAATAGAAGCTTATGCTTCTAGAAGGATATTCCTCTAGATTGTTCTTTTGGATAGATAGATTTAGTATAAATAGAAGTAGAGGGTATGCAAAATCTTGTCTTGGATATTATTGTAATAGAGCTCTGCTCTGTTGGACGTTTCCCCCTCAAAGAGGCAAGTGAACATTGCCATCAGTAATCAAAGTACTCTTTCTGGTGTTAATATGGTATTATTATGGTATTGTTATGATTATATCATTATTTCTCTGCCATTTCTAGATAAAATATTTTTGTTCTGCATACTATTTTATATCTAGAATACTATAAGTGGTATCAGAGAACCTTCCTTGACAGGAAATTGTGGGTTAAATTTTTTTTCAGGGTAGAGACATATTCCAACATCTTAAAGCTGTAGATACATGTCATTACGTGCATAAAAACACAGCTGGGGATTCATACACGTAGTAAATACAAGTTGTACCTAAGTGCACATTTGTTGGCCACCCTTGTAACCCCTGTTGGTACCCCTTCAAGTGGTAGCACACCAAACAACACATGTATACGGATCAACCTAGATCTCCTAAATCCCTCCATAGAGAAATCAATCGGCTGCCTGACTGTTATAGTTCCACCAAGAACAACACTCTAGAATATACTCTCTAGTACCTTGGTAGTCGGGTAGTACGGCTAAGGGCACGGTCTAGCCTCCTTAGTTGGTGCCCTGATATATTGGGCTGACTACTACTATTGGACCCCACACATATATCAGAGAGATACAGCATAGGGAAAACCCTTGTTTGTAGAAAACCTGAATATCCTAACCCTAGGGAGAGAAACAAAAAATAGAACATACAATATCTATTGTCATGCAGCTGTTCCTTCTACATTATGGTTGCAAAATTACTACACATTTCTTCCTATCAAGCATTTGGGAATTTTGTCATTACAGTATTATTCAAGATGGATTATAACTCCGCAGGAGTAAAACAAAAATAGTATAATGGTCCCTCCGACACACTTATTTGGGACATGTTATCACTGAGTAAATTGTTGGGATGAAGAAACAATCTACAAAGGTAACCTACAAACCAACTTTAAGGATGGAAAATAACCTTTCCAATATAGAGAGGGCTCTCTCTGAGACTTGATCTCTGATAGACATGTTTCTTTTGAACTAATGGCTAGATTCAGAAGTTTGAGATAATTTTTTCAAGGTTTGTTGGCAAAGAGGTATAGTATTTCTAGGTCTATGGAGTCAGCCCCTGAAAACAAAAGAAAACAGTGCCTAGTAGGTAGAAATCCTCAGAGGAACAAAGGCTAAACAAGGTGATGAACTTCGGTGTTGAGTTTGATTATGTAGGGTGAAAGAAGAACATAAACACATAACAAAATAATAGCATCATAAAGGATGAATTCTGACCTTAGTTAAGAAGATAAACATAATTTAAATTAGTTAAGTCTAGAGCACCATTAGATGAATTCTAGAATTTTAATTTACCAATTTAAAGAGAAGAAAAGTGAAGATGAAAATAAGTACACAAGGAATACATATAACGAAGAGTACAATCTTCAGATCACCACCATTAGAATTTTTTTCATAAGGATTTCATGACTTCTGCATTTGTATTTCTATTAGATTCAGGAAATTACATTGAAGATAAAAATTCCTATACTTATGCCTGCCCCTTTACATAAAAATAGGAAACATATATAGAAAACTAAGGATACACTTAGCTTCTAGGAGTTGAACTACTACATCCTAGAGTTATTGATTTGGTTTCTTTCAAACAGAGCAACAACCTCTACAAGATTTACCAAAAATAGAAAAACCAATTTTCCAATCATAACATAATAAAAATATCATTTACAATCATATATCTTTGAACAAAATTAGACCATGTGGCTGCGATGAGTCATCATTTGCACTGTTGGACAACCCTGTCACCCTTTCACAATGGATTCTGGTTACTTCTATGGAAGTGTTGGCTATAGCACTTGCATAGCAACTTCACATAATGAATCTTCATGCTGAGGTTGCTCACATGAATCCAGTTGGCAGCAATGGTTGGGATCATTCATCTTTTCCTTAACTTCTTTATCCAATTTCACTTGTATATGTAAAGTCTTGTTTTCCTTTCTCAATGACAAGTTCTATCTCTTTGAATTTCCCACCTTCCTTAATAAAGTTGCATTCCTCTTCAAATTTGATTGAGCATCATAAATGATTGCACATGCATTGTCTATGGCTGGTCTGCATTTTTTGTAATGATTCATGATCTCTTCCTTTGGTATTCTCTTTTCTTCCCTGAGATTGATGATCTGGTATTGAGCTTCTCTTAGCTACTTATTCAAGAATTTCATAT
Source organism: Picea engelmannii (assembly GCA_009831015.1). NCBI lineage: Eukaryota > Viridiplantae > Streptophyta > Pinopsida > Pinales > Pinaceae > Picea > Picea engelmannii. The sequence continues at coordinate 76,587 of ML834589.1, read as the reverse complement.
TCTTTTCTCCTCTCGTTGGTGAAGTAGGAGATTTTTGAATTGATTTACTCTATGGTATTTTTACTTCAGGAGTCTTTTCTATCAGTTTCCTTTTCAATTCTCTATTCTCCTGGTAGAGTTGGGCTATAATATATTGATATTTCTTGTATTTTTGTTGCATATCTTTGACATCTACATCTTTATCCCCTGGTTTCACTTTCTCCTCATCAGTCTCCTGGGATGAAAATTTAACAGACTCTATTCAGACTATGGGTATGGGAAACCTCCTAGAAGATGACCTAGTGTGAGGTTTACTGGGAGCCTGTATCTCCTTAGGTTCATCAATGAATTGTGGTTTTCTTCTTTTCTTCAAGAATGGATAATTGAGTGATGGATTCTCAATCTCTTTACCTTTTCCCCTTTCAGCAACACCTCCTCCTTTTACCCTTGAACTATGAAATGTTGATTTCTCAGCAGACAAGGGAGTGCCTCCTTTAGGATCTAGGGAAATGTTTGTTGAATTCAAGAAAGAATCCCAGTCCCCATTTAAATTTCTAAGATCTCCAACCACCAAGAACTTCACCAAGGAAAAATGGAATAGGCTACTCTTTGGCTGGTTAGCTTTGGCTTGGATTGTGTTTGCAATTTTTCCCAGGATTCTATACAAGTAGAAGGGTAATATTAGGGGGATTTTCCCTGTGAAATGAATCAGGAGCCTAATGTGGTATTGATGTACCTTGTCAAACCTAACCTCACAAGTAAAGTATTTTTGGATTACCCTCAAGATATTCTCAAAAGGTTCCAAAAAATATTCACTGGGAATGGTGGCACCAATATTCCGATTTATGTATTCAGGTTTGAGAAAATCAATATAAAATGAAGTATATGATGACATACTTTTAAACCACTTCTCTCCCTGCATAGGAATATTTGTAGTAGTTGACATGGTGTCTTCTAACACTAGAAAAGTGACCCCTACAATGGTTGCATTGAAACCATTAAAGTTAACAGAAAATTGCTTGGTTAGCTGCACATTATACCCCTGAACCTTTTTCACTAAATATCATGCTTCCAGCTTGTTCAAAGGACACCCTAATCGTTGGGTCTTTGTTTACCAAATTTGAATTTTGTGGCTCAAACCTCATGACTTCCCCGCTTCTTACATTATTTCTTTTTTGTTGAGGGGTTGTCATGATGTTGATATATGTCAACCCTATGTGAACTGCAGGTGCGCAACAATAGATTGGAACAGTAACCTGTGCGCAACAAATGAGAGCAATAACCTCTATGCAACAAATGAGAATAGTGACTTTTGCACGGTGCGCAACAACATGTAGTAGTATAAAAATATGTACAACAATGAACATTAGTAGAAAACTCAGCGCATCAACGAACAATAGTAGAAAACTTAGTGCAACAACTAATAGTAGCAGAAAACTTGGTGCAACAACTAATAATAGCAGAAAAATCGGCACAACAATGAACAATAGGAGAAAAATTGATGCAAAAACTAAGATGGCAGGAGTTTATATCAAATGAAGTAAAGCTGGTTATGTGAAAAGAAAATTATTTTTAGAGGCTAACTTGAAATGAGCTCCAAGAAATGCTCTTGAACAGTGATTGAAACAAATGGAGAATGTGCAACAAAAAATAGAGTGAAAGGTTTTCATACTGAATATCAACAAGTAGGGTTTTCCTAGCGATTGGCAGCACACAACATTTGCATAGCGACTGGAGTTTGCGTAGCAGAGAGATTTGGTGCTTGTTTGAGAGGATATGGATGACATCCAGGTCTTGGAGGCGATGGATAAAAACAAAAGGTGACCAATATTTCTTCTCAAATGGATAAGGAATGAAATTATGAAAAGGGAAGTGGTTATCCATAGTGACAATACATTTCAAGGAAAGTTAAGGATTTGCGTAGCGAACTTGTGTAGCAGGAACACCTATTAAGTTTGCAACGATACAAATTTCATGGAGTACCATGATCGTTCCTTTTCTAACCTCATGATTAGGTGATTATGAACCATAATACCTTTTGATGTGACATTTACTCTAACCTTTGATTCAACCTTAACACATAATTTCCCACTTTTTAAAGTGATTCAATACTTAGGATAGTGGACCATTACAAATTGAACATGATGAAATCTACACTCTTGACTCTTTGCCTTTTATGATGGTGTTTTATGAAAAAGACAATAAAGCCTTTAAACCCAATTATGGCTAGACCCCTTACTCAAATTTCAAGTCATTCTTTATTTAATTACTATCTTCATAAACCTTGACACACTAACTATGACTCATCTAGGAATGACTTTATTTTCCCAATATCATGGCATGCCTTTTAAAATTTGGACAAACCTATAACTCTAGCTATAAAAATCATGGTGATAACAACTGGCTCCAATGGGGATGATATCCTCTCAGTGAGATAGCAAAGAACAATAGACCACGTGCCTAACCATTTGGATTTATTTGACTCAAAATAATCTAAACTAAGAAACAAACTTATTTACAAGATTTTCTTGGCATAACTTTGACTAAACTCAGCATAAACTTATGGTCTTCACTTCAGGATTCAATTTTCTATTGATTATTGAGTTAAAATGATTCATTTGAAAATAAGATGGTTATTTACAATGAAATGGAGAGACTAATTTTTTTTTATGCAAGATAGTGTTTGAGAAACTTTCCATTCACATGTCCTCCACCAATGAGATATCCATTGAGATCCTGCAACAAATAGGCATTGTTCCCATGGTATGCAATGATCCTAAGTGGTCACAACCAAAGATGGTAAAACTTTCCATGCTTCCCTTTGTCTTCATTCCTTGCATCCCACTTCAGCACCAAATCATTGAACTTGAAATCATCTTCCTTAGTATGCTTGTCAAAGGCTCTTTCCATTTTATCTTGGTGTAGTTGTGAGTTGTTGAAGACATGTTCTTTCATTTGTTGCACATGGATTAATTGGTTTATCATCCTTAGAGCATCATTTGGTTCAACTTCCTGTTCTTGTAGCAATCTCATCACTGATAGTCCTAATGAGGTAGGAAAAACTGCCTCTGTACCATATACAATCTAAAAGGGTGATGTAGCAATAGAGATTTTGTTGGTGATCCTATCATCACATAGTGCTTAGATAAGATTTTTGTGTCAAGCTTTCTTATTTTATTGTAGAAGCTTCTTAATTATTCTATTCAAGCTTTTGTTGGATGACTCACCCAATCCATTACCTTGTGGGTAATAAATTGTGGAATGGCCAAGATTTATATTATAGTCATTGCAAAATTTCTCCATTTTCTTGGACTTGAATTTTGTTAAATTGCCAGTAATGATCTTGAATAGATAACCAAATCTAGACAAAATATTGCTTTCTAAAAATTGAATGATAACAATATCAATAACTTTCCTTGTGGGGACTACTTCAATCCATTTGGTGAAGGATTTTGTGGTTGTCAGTATCCACCTATGCTGAGATGAGGATGGTGGATGAATCTCTCCTATAAAATCAAGGCCCCATTTCTTGAATGGTGCTTCAACATAGATAGGTTTTAATGGTAAGGGTTGCATATTTCTTTTTGCATCAAAAATTTGGCATTCATGGCAGCTTGAAACTTCCTTGCAAACATCGAAAAAAATACTAGGCCAATAGAACCTTGCCTTCAGTATTTTGTGCACAATGGTCTTCCAATAATGGTTCCCTCCACAATCACCTTTGTGAAACTCTTTGATATAATTTTTTTCTTCTTCCTCTAGAAAAAAAATTCGTAATATTCCACTTGGATCTTTCCAATACAGAGAATGGTTCAGAATGCAAAACTTTGTTTCTTTCAACTTAAAAAATATGACTTTGGTTTTTCTTAACTCATGACTGTTGGGATCTTCATTTTTTATTAATAGAAGTTGCGTAGACAATACTACAGTCCCAATTTTGGTTAGCAAGTTGCGCAAGTTACAAGAAATATGGACAAAAGAATGGAGAAAGAAACATAAAGTGGTTAGAGGGACAACGCAACATCAACCCAAAGAAAGAGGTTACAACAAGAACAAGAAAGAAATAATTTGAATCCAACTGGCTTATATATATTAGATGTATATGATTGTAAAGGGTTGACGGGATTATCATTCACTCCATTTTAGGCTCTTTTATTATAGTTAATATCCATGTTGGGAAAAGGGTAGATAGAGCTTTGAAGAATGAGTTCGAAGCCATAAAAGATTGTAACGAGTAATGACTTATTTTAATGTTGAGAAATCAAGGGGCCATGCATAGCCTTGTTTTTCAATAGTATAGAGTTGTTGTTACCCTAGAAATACCAAGCAGTGTCTGTATCTATTGAATTGTATATGAGAAACCTTTTGATGAAAATATATGGAGGGGCTTAAAATTTTGAAATATTTTGTGTAATTCTCTATCTATGTTTATGAGTTGGCATTCTACTTTACTTATTCATGTCTAATAAGATCATTATGTTATAGATTATTTGCAAATGTTGTTGCAACTCTGTTGTCTTTATTATTAGTTATGAATGAGTTCAGATCTGCTACTTGTTGGTTCATCTTGCGCAAGACCGTGTTGAATCATGATGATTCTTGAGATCTATATAAGTATTCTCCTTACCCTTCCCTATATTCTTGTCTTGGTTGCACTTTAGGTGAGACTTCTTCTCTCTTGAGAAGATGAAAATTCCAGTGCTCTAGACTACTCAATACCCTTTTGTTGGTAACCTAAGAAGGACCCTAGTCTGATCAATTCTGCCCCAAAAAAAATGTTATGTTGTGGGTACCTTCGTTAAAGGGGAACCTATAGGGAGAATGCTTCCACGGATTCACCGATCCGATATTCACTAGTGGTGGGAGAAAAATTGTGATTCCTTCATATGGAAAGAAGCAAATTTGGGAGGTAAATCTGTGAAAGATACACGAGAGGTTGTCTTTTACTCAAAAATATCGAGTGACCAATACGAGATCTTTTGGGTTACATTTTCAAAAGAACTATTCTGTTGGATAGATAGGCTCCAAGAAGCTCTGAAATTACAAGAATGAGTCAAGAAGACATGTGCCTGGGATAAATAATATATTGCAGAGCTTCATCGACTAGATCATCCGATAATGAGAGCGATCAATTTATGGGTCAATACAACTCTGGAAGGATACATTAGTGAATTTTCAGCTAAGAACCATCAAACTTTTTCACGGGCAGAAGAATATTTCAAGAAAGACGCAAGGGGAAGACTGTTGAGAGAAATCCCCCTATGGATTAAGGTTTTCTTGATGGAGGAGGGGATGCTGACTATTTCCCCAACTAAGATGGCAGCCTAAACACCCTCGCTTGGGGTGGGGTGATTTTGGGGTGGAATCATAGTCTGAGAGAGGGGAGAGGGTTCTTTGACAAATGAGGGAGAAACAAGAAATGGAATCAAGGGATGAGAGATCCTTGAAAAGAGTCTCCATAGTTGAGAAGTGGTGGCGCGGTAAGATAAAGAGAGTAGTGAAACAATCTGAGAAGTTGCAGAAAGAATTCACACGAGGAGAAGTCAAGGAAGGAAAAAAGGAAGAGTTGTGGAAGATGAGAAGACAGGAAAGACCGACCAATCAAAGAGTAAGTGAGAGAGAAGTGAAAATAGAAAGAAGTCCCCAAGAGGGTGGACAAGAAGAAGAAGGTGTAGAAGCATGGGACAAGGAAGTCAACATGGATCTTGTAGGAGAAAGAGAATATTCAGCCCCGATACCAGGAAAGATCAGGAATCTGGTTGAAGAGACTGCTCCAGAGGATGAGAATAAGAACCCCCAGATCACTAGCCCCAAATCATCTGTACCCTAAGTGTCTTCTATACCAGTGGTAAAGTATATACTACCTTCGTATATTATTCATGTTTCAGTACAGTCAGTTAGTCAATCACAACTAGTAAGCATTAATACTGGGAGGATATTGGGATCACCTAGTAGATCGCAACCAAGACCGTTAGGGTTTATCTTGATAGGAGTAGTAAGATCAACTATGGCTGGAAATGTGGGAGGTTCGATCGCTCGATACCCAGAATTCTGGGGTAAAGGAGATGAGGATTTTGAGCAACATTGGTTCCTAGGTGAAGTAATCTAGAGGTCTAGAGGGACTCTAGATGCAAATAAATTGGTTGAATTATAGACTACCTTGAGAGGTCGTGCTCTGAAATGGTACATGAAGTCTATTGAGCCAGGAGTGCCAGAAGCGCAAGGACAAGCGTTCACACTTGGACAAGTACGAACAAAATTCATAGTAGAGTTTAAGCTACCTCAATCAGAACAACAAGCTATGTCTGAGTTGCATAAAATTCAGCAGAGGGAAGGTGAATCAGCCTGGGAGTATATTTAGAAGTTTAAATATGATATAGGGAGGCTAGAACATCCAATTCATGAGGATCCTCAAAGAGAATGGTATGTCTAGGGGTTGATACCTTTGACATGAATTCCATTAACGCAACAACGGATAGCCACTTTGACAGATGCCTTGGAATAATCAATGAAGATTGAATACATGGAAGGATATTCGAGGAGCCTAAGAGTGACCATAACTTCATTAGATGAAAATTTGGCACAACTACAAGGACAAATATCGACATTGACATAGAAGATTCAAGAATTGACGATACCTAGACCAAGACAACCACAAGTATGGTGTACCAAATTCTACATAGAGGGACATCTGGCGAACAAATGTTCACATATGAGGGGAATGGGACATCCTCATAATCGGATGGGACCCTCACCAGGACCCATGGGAGGATTTTCACAAGTATCTGCGAATTTACCATTCCATACCCCAACCCTCTATCATGCCTTTCTAGGTAATCAAGCATCACAAACATTTGAGTACTGTGATATTTGTCGAATTCATGGGCATGGGCCAAGGCAGTGCCCCATTATTTAGAAGTATTCAACAGTAATGAATATTTTACATTGTTAGTTCTACACATCTACCATGCATGCTACAAATTTATGTAGAGCACTGGATGCACTCACTGAGAGACTGGATTGAACATCATTTAGGGTGAATGAAACCCCTCAAGGACTGGGAAGAGGTCGAGGAGGTGGAGTTGGAGGAGACTTAATAGGAGGATTAAATGGGGGAAGAGGACCAATTAGATGCTACAATTGTGATGAGAAATGTCCCATGGATAGGGATTTTCCTCATCTGAGACAACCATGGTGCTCTCATTGTAGAACCAATGGGCACGCAACTAAAGATTGCACAAAGATAATTGTGAAATGAAAAGATTGGGTAAGTCAATGAAGAGATAATATTATAAAATTAGAGATAAAGAGGGTCATCAAAGGATAGCTACCCAAAATTAATATCATTACTCAAGGAGGATAAAAGACTGGTACAGATGTTGATAATCTTTCTAATATCCAGAAAGAAACGCCTAAGGAGGATAGGTATGACCCTCTGAAACATAAGTTATACTTTAAACATTGAATAAAAGTATTCTAGAGTATCCTTAGCCCTGAGATGGAATAAAACCCCCTTCATCCTATCATTTATCCTAAGAGTGTGCAGTTCCCTACTTCACCCCCTACACCCCGAAACCTTGCAATCCAGATAAGACAACCCGAGCAGTAAAAAAATGTAGTTGACCTTTGGTTTCAGTTATTTTCTTATATTCTTGGGACTGACCAGCTAACATAAAAGTTACGCAATTCCCTGTACCTATTCCTAGGAACTGAAAAGTCTCGAGAATCTAGAATAAGGCCTAATATTCCTGAGAAGAATACTCAGAGAGTGCAAAGAAGGAAAATACAGACTGGGAAAGAGTTTAGACTAGCAACCCAACTAGATGAGTTTGATATTAAATATGTTATGTTAGATATAGGATATGTTGTTAACATACTACCTAAAAAGACTAGGGAAGCTTTAGGAAAACCCCAATTGACATATTCCCCAATCCAATTGAGAATAGCCAATCAGTATTTCATTTTCCCAATAAGAAAACTAGATAATTTGGTGATAGATGTTGCGGGAGTAAAGACTGTAGTTTATTTTTAAGTGATAGAAATCATGGGCGATAAGGACCCTTATCCTACACTATTCGGTATTAATTGGGCCTATGATAACTATTTTGTCATTGACCTAAAGAGGGATACTATGACATTCAAAGAAGACAAGATAAAATTAGTTCATCCATTGTATCTGTATGTAAGCCCTCGATAAACAAATCCAACAGACAACAATATGGAAGAAGAAGATTTGGATCAATTATATGCTATAACAACAAGAACGAGAGAAGACTACATAAAGCCTACTTTTGATGGATCAATAAGTTGGAGGAGCATTCAATCAATAGATGAAGATTTAGAACTAGAATTTGACAGTTTGAAGCAAGGTCCATATGAAATATTTTCAAGAAGATGCGCAAATAGTCAGAGCATCTAGATGGGTTGGAATCGAGGTTAGGGAACATATGATATACGTTGGTACCTCAAAACTTCACAGTTTTCTGGTTATCATGGAAGAAAATATAGCAGAGGATCAAAGGATTTTAGTTATGGACTTAGATCTATAGGAAACCCCTTCTTGATGGTGGGATAGTCACAAAGTCACGATCAAGAACTGGCAGGATGTGAAGCAAGCCATTCGATGTAGATTTCAAGGTAAGGAGTAGTTGAAGTCAAAGATGCAAATGGATTTCCAAGTTGCACAACTGTTCAATGGACAGTCTGATCCTAAAAAACATATTGAACAATGCGTGAGATAGTGGCAAGCTGCAAAAATACCATCTCGCTTGTGGGTTCAAGTATTTCCCCATTCGCTAGGTCTGATTGCGAAAGACTAGTACATCTATGAAGAGACCAGAAGGTAGACCACAATTTTACAAGGAATTCTCTTTTACAAGTAAGTACCCCGAGCTTAGGATAATTCTGCAAATAATTAAAAAATTGCCTTTTACCGATGCTTGTGAACGGAAATCAGACCTAGTGGTATGTGCCAATCATAGTCAAGTGCTTTAGTATAATTTTTTCTTAGACACAGATAAGACACCTATAAAATGCTATAAGATCAAGAAGGATTTGGAAAAACCAGAGGATTTAAAAAAACTGAGAAACTTATCCATTAAGGAAATAGAAGTAAGGAGAGAAATACAGAACACCATACCCAGTCAGACTGATAATTCTTATAACCATCCATTGAAGTTGCAAAAATTCAACATATGAACTAACAAGCAACCCAATATAGCTATGGTAGGAGATTATTGGGATGAGAAAACTGGCCAAGAAATACATAGCCTGTTGCAGGAGTATGATGATTTATTCCCAAAGACATTCTCAAAGATAAAAGGGATTAATGGAGCTATGGGACAGATGAATATTGAACTAAAATTGGGATCAAAACTTGTTAGGAATAGAGTATATCATCTTAACCCTGGGGTGAAAGAAAAGGTTAAGAGGGAAGTAGACAAGATGATTGAGGTCGGACTCATTTTTCCATTTGAAAAAGCAAAATGGGTTAGCCCCATAACTATCCAGAGCAAGAAAGGTACATAGGACATTAGGGTATGTGTAGACTAAAGAATCCTTAAATCTTCCTATGTGCATGACACTTTTCCCACACCTGTTACTGACGGGGTGTTAGAACAAGTTGTGGGGAAAGAATCATACTCATTTACAAATAGATTTTTTGGGTATCAACAAGTGATATTTTCCTAAGAAGACAAAGGGAAGACCACATTCATAATAGAATGGGGGTCATTCACATACAATTTGATGCCCTTTGGTCTAAATAATGCCCCTGCAAGTTTTTCCAAGATTGTGATAACAACCTTCCAAGAATTTATTCACAAATTTATAGAAGTTTATATGGATGATTGGATGATTTACAATCTTCTCAAAGAACATGTAGTGATACTATGTCTAATGTTTTATAGGTGTAGGGAATTGCATATATCTTTGAACCTCAGAAATTGTATCTTCTATGTGCCACATGGCAATCTGTTAGGCCACATAGTATGCCAAGAAGGAGTGTTGGTAGATCCAACCAAAGTTCCGGTCATTGTGAACATGCCACCGCCTATGAGCGCTAAACAATTGCGCTCCATGCTGGGGCACACAATGTACTATCATAGGTTTATCAGAAGATATGTGAATATTAATGCACCCTTGGAAAACCTACTAAATAATTTGAAGTGTTCCAGTGGACACCAGAGTGTGATAAAGCATTCTACATACTAAATGAAAAAATCAACACAACACCTATTCTGATATTTTTGAATTGGGAAAATGAATTTCATGTTCATGTAGACGCATCATGTATTTCCCTAGGAGCCATATTAGCGCAACCAAGAGAGGTAAATATGGATCATCCCATCTAATTTGCTAGCAGGAAACTGTCTCAAGATGAATGCAACTATACAACCACAGAAAGGGAGGGTTTGGCTATGCTTTATGCTCTAAAATGTTTTATACATTACTTGTTAGGCTCTCATTTTAATTTTTTTACTGATCATTCTGCGTGAAAATATCTAGTCAAAAAGCCTGTCTTTGAAGAAATATTTTGTCGATGGTTTTTACTATTTCAGGAATTTTCATTTGAGGTAATCATCAAACCTAGAATATGCAACGTGGGTATTGATCACCTATTTAGATTAGAGTCAGGAGAAAGTGGCAGAGCAATTGATGATCAACTCCCAGATGAAGACTTGTTCTGGTTTGAGGCCATACCAGAATACCTGGAAGACATAGTAGTTTTCCTGAGTATACGGGCCTGCCCATAAACATACTCCACAACTCAGAAACACTATATGGTGGTTCGAGCAGTGGACTATCAATTGATTTCGGGGCAATTGTATAAATTGGGACTAGATAGTATCCTCAGGAGGTGTGTCTTAGACAATGAACAACAAGACATATTGTGAGAGTTCTATAGTGGAGTTTCAGAAGGCCATGTTGGAGGAAAATCCAATGCACAAAAAGTCCTCCAAGCTGGCTTATGGTGGGCCAAACTCTTCAAAGATAAAAAGGAATATGATATATCTTGTGAAGTCTATCAGAGAGTAAGAAATTCATCACGATGAGATGAATTACCTCTTCATCCAGTTTGAGATCTACAAGCATTTGAGAAGTGGGAGGTTGATTTCATTGGGCTAATCAACCCCGCAGCTAAGCACTCAAAGGATAGGTATATTATCACCACAACTAATTACCTTACAACATGGGATGAGGAAACAGTTGTTCAAGATTGCTCAACCAATACTGTTTCCAGGTTTATTTTTGAAAGCATTATCACTCGGTTTGGATGTCCTAAGAGTCTGACTAGTGATTAGGGTGTTCATTTTATCAATAGTACAATAACAAAGCTTACAACAAAGTTATTAATCCAACATCATAAAAGTTCCCCTACCACCCAAAATCTAATGGAACAGTAGAGGCATTTAACAAGATTATGGAGAGAGGATTAATGAAGGTTTGTTGCAAAAATAGGGAAGATTGGGATGACTAAGTCCCAATAGTGTTATGGGCTTACAGGACCACCACGAAGAAGCTCCAAAAGTATACTCCATTTCAACTAGTCTATGGGAAAGAGGTTTTGGTACCTATAGAGATCATTACCCCGAGTCTATATATTGTACATATTACACACATGTCAGAGGATGAATTAGTCGCGAAGAGGGTTATGGAGTTGCAAGAACTTGATGAGACCAAGATTTTAGCATACTTTCATCAATCAATCGAGAAATCCAGGAAGAAATATCTGTATGATGGGAACATTAAGAGTAAAACATTTGTGCAAGGGGATAAGGTCCTATTGTATGACAATCGATACTAGAAACATCCAGGTAAGTTTCACATGCACTGGTTGGGCCCATTTATAGTTGCGGAGATCCAACACTTTGGTGCAGTCAGACTAGCATAATTGGATAGTATAATTAGACCAGGATGGGTGAATGGCGCACCCTATATTTCTCAGCACTGAGCTAAACAATTTTTTCTCTATTCCAAAGGAGCATGTATAGTAGTTAGATTTGAATTTCTGCAATTTTTTTTTTTTAATTTAGTTAATAAAGTCGATGCTTGCATTGTTGCATCGTGACATGTATTTCGATTTTCCGTCTAAGTATTACTTGGTTGCAAAACTTCTTACTCAACAATATAGGATCAGAAGATCCATAATTCCATTAAATACAGTCATTAAATATGACAAGGACCCCATTGTAGTCGGAGGAGGGCGAATCCGAACGCAATCCTATTCCATGTGCCACACGAACCTAGTCCAGTCATAGCCTTTATGACCACTACAGTAACCCGTCCAAACTCTGTTAGACCATAAATCTGTGATACATGAAGATTCCATCAGTATTCACACCAATATTCTCATATGTTCAAACAATAAGGCCTGAAGTCGGCCATGTCCCTGACCAACTTGTTCAGTAAATGTCAAAATCACCCGATGGATTTACCCCGTTAATATTCCCATTGGACAACTCAGCTTTCGGTTACATCTATAGAATTAATGATGAGTGGCCTTAGTAGTTATTACAGAACTTTCCATCTAATCCTAAGTATAACGGTGTGTAAAATCGACATAATACATATTGTTTCCTAGAGAGAAATTTGTGCCTTGCGATTTCTAAAATTTAGTAATGCATGTGAAATCCTTCAACCCTCAGTCGCGATCTCAAATCCAAATTATCCTGTCAAAGTCTGTTGATATTCCAGAGTCACTATGAAGAGAGCTACAGGAAGCATGAGTTCAGTTTCCAAAGATACAGTGCCAGATGAGACATGTGATCCCCGGGTCGAGATCATGGGAAATCTCAAGGGAAAGGTTGAGCAGGTGAAGCTCCTCAACCTCGACCTAACAGACCAGGTCCTGTTCCCACTAATGAACTTTAGTGTATTCTGGGACTTGGCTCTAGATACAATGGGAGGGATGTAGTTCATCCCAAAACCAGAATTCATTAATTTGTTCAACTCCAGCATGATGAATCTCAAATATTTACTGGTGTTCAAAACTTCGGATAAGGTTTCAAGGTGTACCAAGTTCCTCATCAGTTGAGTACATGATAGGAGCCTATGGCTCGATAGAAAGTACCCAATTCATGCAGAGGATATCCATCAACTTACTATATTATCCCTCAAAGGAGAGGATGTTTCGAAAGGGTTTCAAGGCCCGAGCAAGCATGGGAAGAAAAAGGGAGAGCCCAACCTGTATGAGAAGTTCCATACACAAAGATGGGGGCGCACCACCAAGATTTAACCCATTCTACCAGAGACAGTCAGGACCACTTGCTACGTAATTGCTAGCAAGGTGATGTGTTCATATTACAAAGGTGAATGCACATTAGATGCCCTCTCAATGGTAGATTTTTGCACCAACGGAGTTGTGTTCAATTGGTGTAGTTACCGTGGAAGAAATTTTGGTAGCCTGTGAGGAGGCATAGGAGAAGGGCATAACATTTACGTATGGCTACTTTATGGTCAAATTCACCATGTGGAAGTGGATTTCACCCCCAGGTAGACCATTATCACCAGAAGACAAGGGTCGCCTGGAAAATATGTTCGAACCTTGGCATTCAAGGTCGAACTCAGAAAATATAGAATTCAAAAATGTCGCATTACTAAGGTGGTACAATGGGCTAATAGAAGAAACTCATAGGTTGCGCATACCACAGGAATTTCTCAACATGAACAGGAGAAACATCACATTTGGCATGAACTGCCACCATACCTTTTTCTGGACAAGGCATGCCAAGGAAGAAGACTTTCACTCTCGGATGTTGTCATTATAACTAGAAGAAGAGGCATTTGACAAGGAGTTCATGTCATGGCCAGGAGTGAAGCACAACCCATGCAAGTTGGGGATGCACTATATTTTACCCCTGGAGCTCCTAAATAAAAGGGGACAGAAAGAAGCAGTCAGGTCAAGTTCTGTTCCAGTAGCACCAACAACAAAGAATAAGAAGGATGAGATGCCATCAGAATCTGAGATGGAGGAGGACGAGATACCTCTGGAGCGCAAGAAGAGAACACTACCAGTGTTCCCGCAGCTTCTAGACTAGGTTGTCCTCTCATGTAAGGATGTTAATGACATCCTTGCTACTACTTTCATAAGATATGTCACGCCCATAAAGCCTTGGACAAGGGTTTTCCTTGTTAAGCCATTGAATACACAACCGATATCATTGACTTTACCTCATACCATAGCCACCATCCGAGCTATGAAGACAGTGATTCACATCATTGATGACCTAGAACCAGACACCACTACATCCACCACCATAATCACTGAACAAGCCCCCTCACCACAATAACCTCGATCACCCCCACAACCACAATCGCCACCACAAGAAACAACAATCCCATCCCAAACCATTGAACCTAAGCCTATGTAGCTGGACCCCCCCAAATTACCTACGCATATACTAGAACTTAATGGTATGACCCATGAAGTCTTCACCCAATCCATCTTTCCATTTGTACCAATTCAGGACACTCTACCTTCAATGGATATTCAAAGTGTGGCAATACCGCAAGCCTCAAGTCTTCAACACACTCCCTCAACAATCAATGTTGAGGGTGCCATCCAACAAAATAGAGCCGCAGACACAGTGGTATAGAAACAACCATAATTACAAGAGGTTCATAAGGAACTTGAATCAACATCAGACCAGAGTGAAACCTCGTTGCAAGAAAAAATGGAGATAGTACTCCAGAATCCACAACAATGTGCATATCTCGTGTAACTCTGCTTTGCGAAAGCTAAGATACTCCCATTCCTACCAGCAATGGTAAGGATGAGACTTGCACAGCCATCGCAAGGTCCATATACAGGGGAGGAAGAGATGAAGACACCATTCGAGCATTTGACGGCTAGTGGACTCCCACTGCATTTTCGAGTACCCAAGGAGCCCACTACTTCCCCTGGTGACCTCACTCAATGGTCATCAACACATTTAATTGGCCTGAATAGAGCCTCAACTGGTAATTTAGAGAAAAGGATAAAATAAGCCGAGAGAGACTCACATTTTTCAAAGGAAGAGGCACTCCTTGCTCAAGCATGATGGACACAAGAAGAATATGCAAAGATCTAGGCAGAGAATAAACTGGAAAGGGTCCAAGAGAAGCTTGTAGAAGCCTGGACAGTGATTCGAAGGGCAACACCACAACTACCGAAATCTAGTGCAACAAGAGAGCTTGTGGAGAAGATTGAGCTACTCGAGGTAACATGTTCAGATCTGGCCATTCACATAGAGAGCATGGAAGCATAGCTTCAGGAGAGTCAGCGTGAAGCAGAGAAACAACCCCAGAAGCTACAAGAGAAAATGAAATTTTTTATGGTTGAAGGGAACAAGGCTATAGTAACTCTACACTGGAGGACTGCAGAGTGTACAATGATTTTTAGAGAAGTTAGTGACTGGATAGGAATTATAGCATGAAACAATGAGGCTCTAGAGGACTTGCACGTGAAGGTACAGTCACTCAGGGAAGAGGCTTCCATTACACTAGATCCGTTGGAACAACAGGAAAAATTTGACCAGATCCAACAAACTGACAATGAGCTAAACACTTTATATGAAGCCCAATCAATGGATAAGAGAGTGTTGTGCAAGTTTCAACCAGCTATCTAGAAAGCCTACTTACATATCCACCAAGTGGATGCTATAGTTGATTCAGAGTGGAAATATCTGGTTGTGTCTAAACCCAAGGGATGCATTACAAACACAACTCAGGGGTTCATGGCTAAATCTTTGTTGTTGGCTAGAAAATGGCAGAATAAAGATGACAACTTCCAAGACATAAGGAAGAGAGCCTTGGATTTAGTTCCAGAGTTGGGCCTTTCATTTGAAGAGGTGAAAGAAGAAAGTGTTCCAGAAAATGTTGAAATAAAAAAAGAGACAGAGGATAAAGGAAAGCAAAAGGTCATTCCAGAAACCACGAAAGAACCAAGGACTTGACTCGAGGGAGAGTCAAGGATTCTAGTCAAATCTTGTTGGGCACTTTGTTTTCTATTAATAGAAGATGCATAGGCAATACTACAGTCCCAATTTTGGTCAGGAATTTGCACAAGTCCCAATAAATATGGAAAAAAGAATTGAGAAAGAAACATAAAGTGGTTAGAGGGACAACGCAACACCAGCCCAAAGAAAGAGGTTACAACAAGAACAAGAAAGAAAGAATTTGAATCCAACTGGATTATATATACGAGATGTATATGATTGTAAAGGGTTGATGGAATTATCATTCACTCCATTTTGGGCTCTGTTATTATAGTTAATATCCATCTTGGGAAAAAGGGTAGATAGAGATATGAAGAATGAGTTCGGACCCAGAAAAGATTGTAACTAGTAATGACTTATTGTAATGTCGAGAAAGCAAGGGGCCAAGCATATCCTTGTTTATCAATAGTATAGAGTTGTTACTTTGGAAATACCAAGCAGTGTATGTATCTGTTGAATTGTATATGAGAAACCTTTTGATGAAAATATATGGAGAGACCTAAATTTTTTAAATATTCTATGTAATTCTCTATCTATGTCTATAAGTTGTCATTCTACTTTACTTCTTCATGTCTGATAAGATCATTATGTTACAGATTATTTGAAAATGTCATCGCAACTCTATTTTCTTTATTATTATTTATGAATGAGTTCATATCTGCTACTTGTTGGTTCATCTTGTGCAAGATTGTGTTGAATCCTGATGATTCTTGAGAACTACCTAAGTATTCTCCTTACCCTTCCCTATCTTCTTGTCTTGGTTGTGCTTCAGGTGAGGCTTCTTCTCTCCAAATAAGATGAAAATGCCAACACTCTAGACTAATCAGTACCCTTTTGTTAGTAGCCTAAGAAGGACCCTGGTCTGATCAATTCCATGCCAACAAGGAGGATCTTGTATATTTCTTAATACATAAATAATATTAGCATACCAAGGAAAATCAAGGAATTTTTGGGATACCTATGGGACTGTTTCTTATTTTGAATTTACTGATAGGTCGGAAATGAAATTGATTCCCAAGACATCATAATTGGACTGTGCCATCAAATTTGAAACCTTGTAACCTTTAATCAAATTTGTAGGTTTGATCTCGAGGTCATACTCCAACATCACATCCATCCATTTTCCCCTTCTCGCTTCTGGATCAGGCTGAATCAAAATGTCTTTCACATAATTTCTAGGCACATAAGAAATGATATGGGAATGAAAGATATAAGTTATGAATTCCTTTAAGGCCTTCACCAAGTCATATGCTTGCTTTTACATGATGTCATACCTGAGTGGGGAGTCTCTCATATTCCTTCTATAATAGGTTATGGGCCTTTCAAAGTTTTGTTCATCTTTTTGCAACAAAACACTAGCAATGGTGTGTTCTGAAGAAAAATAAAACAAGATAAAATCTTTTGCAAAATTTGGGTTGGCCAACACTGGAGCATTGGTCAGTGTCACTTTAATTTCTTTAAAATATTTCCTATATTTAGGAGTCCATTTTGTCTCATTTCCTTTCTGAGCATCTTTGTGATATACTTTATAATTTCATCCAAGTTAGGGATAAACCTTCTCAAAAAGTTTACTTTTCTTAGGAAGGATTGTACCTTCTTCTTGCTCCTGGGTGTGCCAATATTCAGAATTGTTTCCACTCTGTTGGGGCCTATCTTTATCCCTTCCTTTGAAATTATGTGTCCAAGTAATTTTCCTTATTGCATTCCAAAATTTGAATTTTTGGGATTCAATGAGATGCCAAACTTCCTACATTTATGAAAAACCCTTCTTAGATGTTTAAGATGTCCATCATCAGAATCTAAAAATAAAATGATATCATCTAAGTAAATACCAATAAACTTATCTTTCTCATAAACAAAGGATATGTCCATGGCCCTTTGTAAGGTTTCCCCTGTATTCATAAGCCCAAAAGGAATTTTTTCATACATGAAGGTGCCCCAAGGTGTTGTAAAAGTTGTCTTCTCTTGGGCATCAGGATGCACCATGATTTGGTTGTATCCAGAGAAACCATCAAGCATTGACATCTTCTGAGATCCAACCACCTTCTACAAAATGTGATCCATCTTAGTAAGTGTTATAACCCTAAATTGCACCACACCTGCTTACCTGGCATCAGGCCAACTCATATCCATTCCTTGCCAAAGCCATGCTGAATAAACTCTTGAAAATCCTCTTAAATCAAGTAAAACGCACCCTAACCCACTACTGCACGCGTTGGAACACTGGCAGGCCTACTACTGCATGTGTTGGAACGCTGGCTGGCCTACTATAGCCCGCGTTTACCTAACAAAGCACAAAAATAGGAAAGTTGCCGACGGGGTGAAAATCTTTGGGTCAGTTAACTGAAACTCCCAGCCATGCATGGCCGAGAGTTCATCCAAAACCCTAGCTCCTTCTAGCCTATAAAAGAAGGGGTAGGGGTACTATAAGGAGGAGAAAAAGGATAGCAAAGAAACTTTGCCCAATTGTCGAATCCATTTGTCCCAACTCTTTAGCCTTTCCTCAAGCCTAAGAAGAATTCAAGCAAAGAAGTTGGAGGACAAAGAAGAGGAGGAGCCCAGGATCAGGATCGAGGAGCGGTGGCCAGTCTCTATCATTATTGTAAGTTGATTCATCTTGAGATTAATAAAAGAATACTTTTCCCGTCCCAATGCACGAGTGATATATATTTTATTTGATTTATGCTTAATCTCTAACCCTTAGGTAGAAGAATAACATGCATGCATAGTGTTTTGTCTTGACTGCAGGATTGTCTTTGGAAGGATCAGCGAAAGAAAGAGGATAAAGTGCAACAGAGGATCTACATCAAACATCGATAGAAAAAGGTTAGTAGGTCTTTTCCATGCTTGTGTGTGAAAAATGGGTTTGAGTATTGGGGTGATAGGTTAAAGGTGTTTTCTTTAAGGTCATGATCGGCGTACAAGTTTATCCCTAGCTTGTTAGTCCGTAGGGTATTATTTCCCAACAACAGAATTGGCGACTCCACTGGGGATATTACTCTTAGGGTTTTGGATTTAGTTGAAGGTTTTTGGGTAGTTCAAAGAATTAGATTTTTTGTTTCTTCGTTTGTTTGTTTTTTGTTAGGTCAAAGCTAGCAGGGAACCTAGTTCTTAATACCAGTTTTCTCCTTGACTGTTGCTTGACATTTATTATCAGGACACACAGAGGTACACGCGGCTTGTAGAAGGCCTGCGCGCATGTAACCCGTGCCCCAACCTTCTACAACCCTCATTTGAACGCTTGTTGCAGAGGTTTCAGTAGTGTGTAGGACTCAGAAAGCTTGAGAGGCAGTCTCCTCTTCCCTGTTAGAATTTTACATTCTCAGGGGGATTTCTGGATCCTGTCTGGGTCTTGCTGGTTCACTGTCTTGTTTTCAGTCTGCTTTATTGTGTTTGTTATCTTTTGCATTTATTTTCCTTTTCTGTTAAAAAAGAAGCATCCAAGCCTTTAAAAGACCCTGGTTTTTAATACCAGAGGCCTTTTCAGGTATGGGCTACCTGTGTTTTGTTTTATCTTAGAATTTATATAGACCCGCGACCTGTTCAAGTTTAGCCCGCGGGTACCCGCGTGCTATTATAGCTCAACACGTGTTCGCACGCATGTTGTTTCAGTGACAGTCGCGGGCTTGTCTGGTTGCTTTTCAACCTGGGTAGGGCAGTCATCCCCTCCTGTGGTGAGAAGTGTTCCTCTCAGGGTTTTGAGTCTAGGGCTGCACAGTCAGTAGGTTAGGGCCTCTTATCCTTAGCCTGTGTTTTTCTTTGTTGATGTTTTGATAGAAAAGACAAAAGAATTTATTTTTTTCATGGTTTTTAGACAAGTATTAGAATCGGTGCTTTCATGGTTGCCTTTGTGCGTCTTTGCCCTGGTTCTTTGCGATCTGCACTTTAAGACAAAATTTTATTTTGTTTTCTTGGTTTTGTGCTTGTCGGCATTTTCCCGTTGTTGCTTCATTTCACAATTAAATAAAAAAAAATTCTCTTTTTCATTTTCTTCTTTGTTTGAAGATTGTGTTGTTGCATCAGTAGCTAGGAAGAAGTCTTTTTTCATAAGTTTTTTCACTGCATTTATAGAATAAGTAGCTCGTAGATTGAGTGAAACTCCTTTATGTTTGTTGCATGAAATCTTAGAAAAGTTGCAAAGAAAAAGAAGTCTTTCTTGTTGAAAAGTTGTTGGTTTTTTCATTTTTGTAAAAGTTTTTGTTTCCAAGCATTTCTTATTCATTTTGCTTTGAGTCTTTATACACCATCAGTTTCACCTTCATACCTTGTGACGTAAAAAAAAATCCCATTAAAAGCAACGCTAATTAAAAACTATTAGACTTTTTGTTTGTAAGGTTCATACACTAGCTCAGGACTAGGGCCTTGGAATAGGTTGGAGAGTAAATTCTCCAAGGCCACTCAAACCAAAAATTGGAGTCTGTCATAGGGAGTGTAGAAGTCCAGTTACGGAAATTTATCCAGGACCCCCCTCTAACACAAGGGCTAAACACGAGGTCGCGTAAGGAAAGGTAGCGGAGATAACCCCTCCAAAGCTGGACCAAGCGTAGTGGAGAACACATATCGAGGATTTGTTGAGGGATTTCGTCGTTTTCATTTGCCACGGAGCTTCGTGGGTCTCAAATCCATTCGAGGTCCTCAGTTGTCTTCCGAACCATTTTCTCTCGATACCCTTGACAGGTTTTGGGCTTGATACCCTGCTCATTGTGGTCTACCCGACTATCGATTGTACCTGCCTGGTGACTGTTCACGTGCTGGAAAACTAGTTGCTAATCTTTTCTAGGGACATACACAGGTGACTGCAGGGGTACAACCGACAGACATCGGGCCACGCTTTACAGAGTATACCTGGAGGGTGATTCCGTATTCGAGTTGCACTTGCACCAGTAAGTTTCTCTAGTGTTGGTTGTTGTAACTGTTCTTCAAAATAGTTAGTGTTTGCTTGTCTTATCTCATAGGGGCTTCTTTTAGTGTGTGTTACTGTTTGTTCGTGTAGAATACCTTAGTGTGTCATGAATCTTCTCTCACAGTGGAGGATTCAGAGCTCCGTCGGTCACGAAGGCTTCTGGGCCTGCCGTCGGTTATACTGGAGCCACCACCGCCACCTTTGAGGTGAAGGCTAGACCAACAAGGGTCTTTCGAAGCTACCGGGTTACAAACCATTGAACCCGAACAACTCCTGGAGGAATCAACCACCAATATTGGTATGGTTGAAACCCCAAACACTGATACTTGGCCGCAAGTTATTGTGCCAATTCAATTTTACAAACGCCTATCAGTGCCTCACACAACTATGGCAACAAACGTTGTTACTTCTTCTGGGAATCCTTCTATTCTCATCACTGTTGTCACCACAGGAGAAGCATCTCCTAACCTTCCTTTGTCGGTGGTCCGGTCCACCATGGTCTCAGCCGCAACTACGTCGCACAGTGGACCGACCCCATCTATAGAGGCAATCACACCTCCCTTCACACCTAGTGCGATAGGCCCTCCGTTTTCATACGGTATGCCTAGTTCAGGTACAAGTCCTGCCCTCACTCACTCCACTTTACAGACTTTGGGTCTGGGGGCAGGGAGCTCTAACACTCCTCTGCAAGGTCAACTTGGGGGAATTCCTATCCCTTTCAATTCTTTTCCTTATGTTGGAGGTCATATCTCTCCTTCGTCCCCTTCGCTTGGTGGTCTGCATCAGCAGTCTGTCGGGTAGCCTACACACACACGTTTCTTTGGAGATGGGAGTCAAGGAACACCTGTGCAAACTTAGCCGGTAGGTTCGTCACCATTTGTTTGGAATGGGACGTTTGGTAATAACACTTTCGCATCTACTGCTTTCCCATCTGGGGGCACACCCATTTTTGGACAGTCTACTCCAGCACAGGGTACTATTCCTGTGCTAGGGGCACATATACAAGGACCTTGGAACTCAGGACAAGGATTCGTTCCTTCCTCTGGAATGTCGTTCTGGGGTAATTATTTCCACAGTCAATGGAACCCTGGATAAACTTCTATGCCTCTCCCATCAGGACCGGCATGGAGTAATCCTTCCCAAAGTCCGTCAAACATGATGAATGTCGAACATCCTATGTCCTTTATGGGGAATCAGCCAATGATGTCTCCACAGATGAAAAACCATTACGATGGTCAGGGCCATGGTTTCTACCAGAACCCGGGCTAGCAGCCAAAATTTTCCTGGCAACTTGGTGCTAGTCAAACTCCAGGACCCTTTTATCCAGGCTATCAGCAGCAACCAAAACTACCATTCTTGGCGACGTTACACTTGCCAGATTTGACACGGTTGTTAAATGATCCTATCTGTCACGATCCGCGTTGGCCTCCTCTGCCAACGAAGTTGCCTTTGAACATTCCAAATTTCGAGGCCAAGCCTAATGAAGATCCAGGTGATCACGTGACTACTTTCCACCTTTGGTGTTCATCTAACTCACTGAAAGATGACTCTGTCCAGTTGCGATTGTTTCAATGCACTCTTATTGGGAGTGCCGCGAAATGGTACATAGAGCTTGATCGTTCACGATACTCTTCTTTTGGTGAACTGGCGATGGCCTTCCTTAACCATTTCCAGTTACCTGTGAGATACGACGCCGGCACAGATTTGCTATCCAATTTCAAGCAGACAACAGTAGACCATATCTCTGATCATATCCGAGAGTGGCGACGCCGAAAGAGTCTAATCAAAGTACCCGTTCCACCAGCATTCCTGCTTGAGTGGTTCCTTAAGTCTTTAGTACCGCAATTATCCAAAGACGTCGCAACTTCTGGGGTTTTCTCCAATGAAGATGCCATCATGAGGGCTCAACAGTTTGATCTTATCTATTCTCAGTCTGGTCTATTGTACAACATCCTACCAGATGCACCACGATCGATAATGGATAAAACCAGATAGAGAGTCGGACCACATGCCGACGATATCGTTGGTTCGGCACAAACTAAGCCCGTTGAGAAATTGACAAAACAATTGCAACAGTTATCTATACAACACTCAGCGGCCAGCCAGACTACTGCTTTGGCTTCTCCTCCTACCCAAACGTTGGAAGTACACTCCGTACAGACGAATAACCCAAAGGCCAACCAGCAGCCTGAAGGCAAGAAAAAACAACGCAAGAAGGGTAAGGGGGAGAAAAAACCCACTAATAATGCTAGCGAGGGCACCACGGAAAAATGGAAGGTGAGGTATCCATGCAACTTGTGTCTGGAAGACCACCCAACCCATCTGTGCCCTCAACTTGTGGAGGCCCAGAAGTTTGTCACACAACAACAGCAAGTCGTGTTGACCAATCCCTTTCAGCATGGGCAAAATTTAACTCAAGCCTCTACAAGTGCCAAAGGGGGCAGCCAGGAAACCTGCCCTCCTCCAAATAATTCATCTTCCACGAATGTATATATGGTTAGGGGTGATGCTTTAATAAGGACTAGAGCACAAGACTATAGTAAACCAAGCGCCTCTGAGAAGGGCAAAGAAGCCGAGGTCCCATCTCTTCCTCTACAGATCGAGAAGATGTTGGGTGAAACAATGACACGCATTCCAAAAGGTGCATTTAAGCGAGATTCTCACAATCCAAATGCAAGGGCCACCCAGAAATACTCTGTGGTGGAAGATTTATCCCAAACCCCTTGTGCTATGTCCACTTTGGAGGTCCTCCAAAGTTGCCCTGCTCAGAGGAAAGCCTTGTTAACTGCTTTAGGCTCTACTGAGACTTGTAACCCGGGTACTATCATGTTAGATATGACTGACTTAAAACCTCGTTTGCCTTACCACGTCGCATCTCAGATAGTAGTGGCTCATCCCATGAAAATTTTTACACGGAATATCTTTCGCACGGTGGTCGACGAGGGCGCTTCGACTTGCGTTATGTCGTTAGCATGATGGAAAGCCATTGGTCAACCCGAGTTGTCTCCATCACCTACTCTTCTCACTGCGTTCGACGGTCGTTCTTTCTGACCACATGGCATCATTCCTTCTTTCTCTGTGCAGTTAGGAGGGAAGACCGTGCACGTTGAAGTAGAGGTAGTCGATGCCCCCCTCGACTACAATCTCTTGATAGGTCATAGTTGGACTTATGCTATGCAAGCGGTGGTCGCTACAGTTTTCTGAGTCTTATTATTTCCACATGAGGGTCGGATAGTGACCATTGATCAATTGTCCTTCTCTAGACCTGACCCAACTTTGGGGGCATCCATGGTTCCTATGATAGATAATCCTCAAGCCGGTGTCGTTAATGTAGGAGTTGGTTTGTGCCCATATTTGATGGGTACTTTCGATTACCCACCTCCTCATGGCGATGTCAAGTTTATATCCACTCACCACAAGGCTGATATTTTTCATGTTACGTCGTTCCGCACGACTTACTTTGAGGATCCATGGATTCTTCCTTCTCCATCAGCCACGATGGATGAGACAGGGCACTCCGGCATGTCCATTCCCTTGTCGGCTGCTGAAGTAGCGTACTCTTTAGTCCAGCAAGCTTCAGCTACTCCTGATCCGACTCCCGCACAAGAGTTGGATCCACTTCCAGAGCCTATCTGGGCTCAGGGTTCTCTTGCTACCACCGATTCGTTAGACTTAGTATTGCCTTTAGACGAAGCTGTAATAGAAGCAATGACTAGTCTGGACAAACCTTGGGAGGATCTTAATCACAGATCATATTTCCTCCCAGAGTTACACCGAATCGAGGCAAGAGAATTCACTATCTCCATGACGGGAGATCAACCATGTCCTATTAACCTCTTAGCTACACAGGAAATTTATGCTGAGGGAAATATGGTGACTATCATTGAAACTATACCTATCAATATCTCCTGAAACCCTGGCATCGTGGAGAATGTCTTCGTCGGAGCGGATTGCTCCCTCGAAGAGATTCAGATTTACACAGATCTTTTTAAAGAATTCCACGACGTTTTCCCCTGGTCTTATGAGGAAATGCCAGGCATCGATTCAAAAATAGTTGAACATGAAATCACAACGTATCCCAATGCTAAGCCGGTTCAACAGAAACTTCGTCCAGTCAATCCTAGGAAAGCAACAGCCATTAAGACAGAGGTTGAGAAATTTCTCAAGGTTGGGTTCATATACCCTATTCATTTGACTCAATGGGTGTCAAACCCTGTGCCGGTCGATAAAAAACAAGGCACGATTCGTGTTTGTACCGATTTCCATGATTTGAACAAGGCATGTCCAAAAGATAATTATCCAACCCCATTCATCGACCAGATCATTGATGAGTGCACCGGTTGTGAAGCCTTTTCATTCATGGATGGTTTTCTGGCTATAACCAAATCCAAATCAAACCCGAGGACCAACACAAAACGACATTCATTTGCCCGTGGGGTACATTCACTTATCGTAAGATGCCTTTTGGTCTCAAGAATGCTGGAGCCACTTTCCAGTGGGCCATGTCTTTTTCTTTTCACGACCTCAAACATATATTCGAGGCCTATCTAGATGATTTAGAATCACGCTCTCGCAAGAGAAAGGATCATCCTATGCACCTCAGACTAATCTTCGAACGTTGTCGCTACTTCAGGATTCGCTTGAATCCCAACAAGTGCAGCTTTTGCGTCATGTCAGGACATTTGTTAGGTTTCATCGTCTCAACAACGGGGATCATGGTTGATCCTCTTAAGGTGGAGGCAATATTCCAATTTCCCCCCCCCCACGCACAATCTTACAGCTTCAAAGTCTTCAAGGCAAGGCGAACTTCTTATGACGCTTCATCGCCAACTATGCCGAAATCACCAAGGGCTTCATGCGTTTACTGAAGAAATATGTTCCCTTTTTTTGGGACGAAGCAACGCAATGCTCTTTCGACGCATTGAAACATGCCCTCACTACCGCACCTCTGCTACGACCACCTAATTATAACAAAGACTTCTTATTATATATGGCTGCCGCAGAGTCAACCATAGGCATGGTTTTAGTTCAGGAGGATGATTTGTTTTCTGAATACGTGATCTATTACCTGAGTTGAGGCCTCGTAGGACCATAACTTAATTATACCCATCTCGAAAAACTTGCGTTGGCAGCAGTTCATGCTATTCAACGGTTCCATCACTATGTTCTATTTCGTAAGACCACCATCATTGTCATCGTGAATCCATTCCAGTACATGTTGACACGATGGGTTATTGGCGGAAAAATCAGTCGATGGATGGTAATCCTCCAAGAATTTGACTTAGACTTCGTTTCAGCCAAGTCCAAAAAATCATTGGTCTTCGCAGAACTTATGTCAGAGCTTCCGGTTGAGTCAGGTGACATTGTGCCTGAGGAATTGCCTATCCGGGGGGATATGTTTTTGATTGAATCATCAGACCCCTGGTACAAAGATATACTGATCTATCTCCAGACTTTGAAGTGTCCCACCTCTGCTTCTCGTGATGAGCGTCGGCGGATACGCCATCAGGCCAAGAACTATCTCATACTCAATGATACGTTGTATCGGAGAGGTGTAGACTACATCTTGCGCCGATGTCTCACTCATGAGGAGGCCATCATAGTGCTCAACGATTGTCATACAGGAGCCTATGGCGGTCACTTGTCCGGGTTGGCAACAACCCAAAATATTTTACGAGAAGGTTACTTCTGGCCCACACTTATCAAAGATTGTGTCAAGTTGGTCAAGAAGTGCCATCCGTGCCAAATCTTCTCACGGAAGATGAGGGCACATCCAGCTCCCATGTTTCCTGTCATCACCGTCAGTCCCTTCACTAAATGGGGGGTTGATTACACTACATGCAACCCCCCATCAGCAAGGGGGCACCTCTATATCATTGTAGCCATTGAATACTTCACTAAGTGGGTCGAAGCTATGCCGACGTTCAAAGATGATGGAGAGACTGCAGCTCTCTTCTTATTCAACCAGATTATAGCATGGTTCGACATCCCGAGAGAGATTTTCACTGACCATGGCAGTCACTTTCAGAACCAAATTATGTCCAAGTTAACATCAAAGCTTGGGTTACGGCAAGAACACTCATCACCTTACTATCCCCAAGCCAATGGGCAGGTGGAAGCTGTAAAAAAAACTCTTAAGACAATTCTACAACGAACTATCAACTCAGCCAAGTTGAATTGGCATTTGATGTTATACTCATCATTATGGGCTTACCGAACCTCAGTTAAGACTGCAACCGGTTTCTCACCTTTCCAACTTGTTTACAGGCTGGAGGCAGTCTTTCCCATCGAATGTCAAATTCCATCTCTAAAATTGGCAGTACAATTATTGCTAGACACTTCTCCGCTTGAAGAACGGTTAGTACACCTTGAGCAGCTTGATGAACAACATCGTGATGCGGCCCTGGCCAACGAGGCTCATAAACATAAGTTCAAGTGTCAATATTATAGGTCTGTTCGTCCTCGGGTTTTTTCTGAGGCGACCTTGTCCTGGTTTACGACCAAGAAAAGGACCCCCTGGGGGCAGGAAAGTTTAAACCCATGTGGTTCGGACCCTTCATTGTTAAGGAGGTTTTAAAAAAGGGCGCTTATCGTTTAGTCGATTTTGAAGGGAATGCTTTGGCAGAGCCGAGAAATGGGCTCTACCTCAAGAAGTATTACTCATAGAATGGTCACTATGGGTAACTTTTTGTAACATAGGTATAGTCTTTGTGCTATTACTTTTTTACATTTCTTTTGAAAAACGTGTTATGGACATGTCATTGATGTTATCTTTCATCACTATGGTAGATGTCAAGTGAGTCCGAGGTGTTCATTGGGTATGCGGACGGTGCTAGTCGACACACGTGGAGGCTTGCCTCCGCAGCTTGGGTAATCTTTACATCACAGGGTCAGTTGTTATCTTCCGGAGGGATATGCTTAGGCGACACCACAAATAATGTTGTTGAGTATAGTGCAGTTATTGAGTTGCTTCGTGACGCTTTGTCATTAGGTATCTCTCGTCTCTGGGTCTATCTAGATGCTCAACTGGTTGTGTCGCAGCTAAACAAAATATATCGAGTTCATGACCCAACTTTACACCGACGATTCCTTAGGGTACGTCTCTTGGAACACAACTTTGATTATATTACATATTTTCATGTTCCTAGGAGTTTAAATCAAATCACAGATACTCTAGCTAATCACATTTTAGATTGGCATATTGCTCACACATAAAAAGATCATGATCATACACATGTAGATACATTTTTTCACACATAATCCATAAAGACACAGAAAAGAAATAAAAAACCATATATAAACATGATAAAATCCTCAGAGTACATAGATGGGCGCAAGCGCCTCAAAAAGTGGGAACCATAACGAGTCACTGGGCTTATGCCCTCAAAAAATATATACATATCAGTGCTCGTGGCACATAAAAGTCTACAAGTCTGTTCAGGGCCTATGGGCCCTGTTATAATCAAATACAGCCTGACCCAAACGCCTAAACAATCAGACCCATGTCCGAGGTACCCCCACAATATGAGTCTGCAAGGAGGGTGATAAGTCCTCTATCTCTGCCATGGGAACTGTGCGAGTGAGCGCAGTGAAGTTACGCTCAATCCGCCTAAGAACCCTCTCGGCCTCCCCTGCTGGGAGGTTCCCTGCCACTGCTGCTCCCCCGGTGGTCGCAGCTGCGGCCTCTGGCCGTGGGCGGTGCCTGTTCCGAGCATAATCGGTAGGTCGCACGGGTCCCAAATCTGCACGCAATACAATTTTCACCCATCAAAAACTATGTTATACAAAAACATGATATATATATCAAAAAGACATAAAAATTACATATGAAAAAAAAAAAAAAAACTAGATAGGTGGAGACTTACCCATCTCCCCTCGCTCCTCACCAGGAGGCACTGGTATCGCTGGATCTCTGGAAAAATCAATCTCTGCATATGGGTAATCCTCAATAGTTGGGATCTATCATGAAAGGTAAGCAAAAAAGTCATCGTTGAAGGCCTTTGTGGTCCTTCCACCACCCTATCGCGGAAGCAACGCTGCCGATCTGCACACCACAGGGAAAGTAGCCAGATGTCCTCGTACTGTCAACCGAGGACTGAAACATGGAAATCTCTCAAAGAAAAACGAACACAGGATAGTCCCAAACCCAAAGTTCCTGTGTGTCCGCTGTCTGCAAGCTGTCAACTGACTTGTCATTCTTGCTAATAGTGTAGTGCTCCAGTCAAAAATTTGTGCATTCATGCACTGAATTGCACAGTTCATCTGTGCGCGCGAAGCCTGATGCATGGCCGCGGAGCTGGTAATCTGCCCAATGAGCGATAAAATGGTCTGGAGGGCGAGGCTGGTAATCCTACTCACGGGAAATGAAGAAGATCTTTGATCGGTCCCAGCCTCACAGTACTCCTCTATCAATTCTGAGACTTTGCTCGGCCCCACAGGAAAAGTATGAAAGTTGACGAGTTCCTCTCTCCTCGAGAGGCCCATCAAAAAGTAGATATCCTTGGAAGTGGGCATCAAGGATTGCCCCTCTATCATGAAGGCCTCTGCATCTGGGTGCCAATAATCAACCAAGGCATTCAGTAGACTGGGTTGAGCGCGCATAAATAGACACAAAAAGAATTTTACTAAGCCACACTGCATCAACATGGCCATCACGTTCGGATCTGCAGCCACTAACTCATTGGCGGCCTCGTGTTCCCTCTCTCTCCACTGAACATACATCCTGCCAAAACCACAAGGCAAAAAGGGGGAGTTAGTTCTTGATTCAATCAACTTTTCCATCACACGGGGGGCACCCGCGGGTTGTCGAGGCGACAGTCGTGGGTACCCGCGTGCATCTTTGGCTCTGCGCATGGGTACCCGCGGGCTGTCCCTGGACAACCCGCGTTTTCCTAGGGCCAACCACTTTGAGGTCGACGCCCACCCCCAAACTCAAAAACAAACAACAATTGAAGTATTGAAATGCAAGATAAGGGAGTTTGTACTTACTTGGTCCAAGCAGAAGTCTGTTTCATCCACTATAGCTCCCGAAATCATGATCTTTGGCAAAGGGTGTCTTTTGGCTCCATAGTCAATTTCCAAATCAGCAATGGTGATAATGAGCTGCCTGCTTCTATTTATAGACTTTTTGGCCTCTTTTTGTCACTTTTTTGGGCCCCTTTATCAGTTTCTTTATACCAAAAACCATTTTGAGTGGTTCAGGAGTTATATG
>ML834589.1:35664-46467 GCA_009831015.1 Picea engelmannii | reverse complement strand
GCTTCTATTTATAGACTTTTTGGCCTCTTTTTGTCACTTTTTTGGGCCCCTTTATCAGTTTCTTTATACCAAAAACCATTTTGAGTGGTTCAGGAGTTATATGGGAGGGATTTGATCAGGTATTGTGACAATTTTCATTGAGTTTCAAAAAAAAATATATATATATGGACGGTCCATAAAAAAAAATTCAAAAATCAACTTGAGCATATAGGGTAGGATTTCATCCCAACTGTTGCATCTCGTTGCCTTTTGTTCTTACGATATAGGATCGATTCCATCTGGTTGTGACACGGAACCATCATATCTTCTCTAGAAGTGTCGCAACTTGGTGGTAGAGCTTGCCAAAACATGGATGCCCTAGGTAGTTCCTGGTTGCATTATGGTGTCCATGCCGTTTCTAACAACACTGTAGTCTCGGGAGTCCGTATAGTCTTTCCTGAATACGAGTTTGAGCCTCATTTGCATGGGTCTTTTTCACTCTTTGTCTTACCCTCTGGACTCCCAAAACGTAACGGGTCTCCTTTTAAGCCCTTTTCAGACCCTCTAAACATGAAAATATTTCCGAACGATCTTGTGACCTTTCACACTCGTTAAACTGAAATTTGAAGTCACGTCTGTCAGACGGTAGTTTACCCCTTTTTCGGTCCAGACGGTCAATTGTACGAACAAAGGAATACTCTATCGAATTCCAATTCTTTAGAAGAGTATCCTCAGGTATAATTTTATTCCTTTTTCGGGCCTGAGGGACTAAACTTACGAAAAAGAAACCCCCCCGGAGTCCATAGTTAAATTCTTTTCAGACTCCCTAAAATTGAAAAGATTGTCGAGTGACCTTATTCTTTCACACTCGTTAAAACGATCCAGAAGAACATTCCTGGCGGAGTCCATAGTTAAGCTTTTTTCAGACTCCTTAAAATTGAAAAAATAGCCGAGTGATCTTGTCCTTGTCACACTCGTTAAAATGGTTTTGAATTGACGTCTAGTCGGTGCTAGTTTACCCCTTTTTCAAACCGACTAGACTATTGTCGAAAAAGGTACCCCAATGGAGTTTCCTTTTATTCTTTTTCAAACTCTCTAAACATGAAAAATCATCGAGCTTCCCTTATCTGGGCTTGTTAAACTTACATCGAAGGATGTTACCATTGTGTGTTCTATCAACCGCATTTGCATCCTTTACCCATCAACTTAGTAACAGTTTGCCTTTGCGTCTTAACACCTTTGGCCACTAGAGGATTTTTCTCGAGTATCATTTCCTAGAACATCAGTCTTTTCCTTGTGCCTTGAGCTTGTATGTTTTCTATGCTCATTCCTCCATTGTAACGTAATATTCCTTTATTCTTTTTCACAAATTATCAAAAAGAACAAAAAAAATCAAATATACCCCAAAAAGAGGATGGGAAAAGTATTTTCGTTATTGGGAGCATCATGAGTCACCCTTGGATAAAGCACATATGTCTGTTTGATTCATCAGACTATGGGATGTAGTACAACCTTAGGAATCTTTGCTCGCTATACAGAGTTGTGTCCTCCACCGTTTGGTTACTCTTCCAAACATATGGAGAGTTTGCGTTGCCTCCTACTTCGTAGACTTATGATTAACAGATATGCTACCTGAGTCTTATCACTTGTCGTGCTATTATCCAAGGGAAGTTTGTCACTAAGCCTGAGTTGGCCCCTCTGCAATATGTCTCTTGTCCGCATACCCGACCATCCTGAACGTCCAATCAAGTCTTTGTTCGAAATCACTAAAGCCTTCAGTCCGATCATCAAGATTATCAAGTCCATAACTGACGAGTCGTCGAAGACCTATGGGTAGTGCAGTCATACACTCATATTACACTCCTACCCAAGTTTAGAATATTTTTTAAGTTGTTGCTCGAGCTCTGAAGTACAACCATCAGGCCGAATCAACTTCTGGGAGATGGATACTTTATATGTATATCTTTCTGATTTCGAGATGTAGCTCCGCTGTGTATTGTTCGTGGCTACTCTTCATAGTCATTTGACATGGATCTACAATGTATTTGATTGGTAGCCATGGTTCTATTTTATCCCGAGCATGGGTATGCCTACCTCGGTGAGACATTTGATTTTATTTTTTTTGCAGATGGCACCTCCTGATTCCTGGGCTCACTCATTCATCATATCAGTACAAATTGGTAAAGAATTGGTAATGTATTTCGGCCATCAGATTCTCTTCTGACCTCACACATTAGGGGGCATCTGTTATAACACTAAATTTCACCACACCTGCTTACCTGGCATCAGGCCAACTCATATCCATTCCTTTCCAAAGCCATGCTGAATAAACTCTTGAAAATCCTCTTAAACCAAGTAAAACGCGCCCTAACCCACTACTTCACGCGTTGGAACGCCGGCAGG
The DNA here is from genome assembly GCA_009831015.1 of Picea engelmannii. Lineage (NCBI taxonomy): Eukaryota > Viridiplantae > Streptophyta > Pinopsida > Pinales > Pinaceae > Picea > Picea engelmannii. Next base: position 44,085 of record ML834589.1, on the reverse strand, counting down.
CCTACTACTGCACGCGTTGGAAAGCTGGCTGGCCTACTACAGCCTGCGTTTACCTAACAAAGCACAAAAATAGGAAATTTTCCGACGGGACGAAAATCTTTGGGTCAGTTAACTGAAACTCTCAGCCATGCATGGCCGAGAGTTCGTCCAAAACCCTAGCTCCTTCTAGCCTATAAAAGAAGGGGTAGGGGTACTATAAGGAGGAGAAAAAGGATAGCAAAGAAACTTTGCCCAATTGCCGAATCCATTTGTCCCAACTCTTTATTCTTTCCTCAAGCCTAAGAAGAATTCAAGCAAAGCAGTTGGAGGACAAAGAAGAGGAGGAGCCCAGGATCAAGATCGAGGAACGGTGGCCGGTCTCTATCATTATTGTAAGTTGATTCATCTTGAGATTAATAAAAGAATACTTTTCCCGTCCCAATGCACGAGTGATATATATTTTATTTGATTTATGATTAATCTCTAACCCTTAGGTAGAAGAATAACATGCATGCATAGTGTTTTGTCTTGATTGCAGGATTGTCTTTGGAAGGAGCAGCGAAAGCAAGCAGATAAAACGCAACGGAGGATCTACATCAAACATAGATAGAAAAAGGTTAGTAGGTATTTTCCATGCTTGTGTGTGAAAAGGGGGTTTGAGTATTGGGGTGATAGGTTAAAGGTGTTTTCTTTAAGGTCATGATCTGCGTACAAGTTCAGCCCTAGCTTGTTAGTCCGTAGGGTATTATTTTCCAACAACAGTAAGTGGGTAATTGTCTTTGAGAGAAACCCTGTTTAGATTCTGAAAGTCTACACACAACCTGATCTCACCACTTTTCTTCCTAACAGTGACTAGGTTAGCCACCCACTTGGAAAATATTATGGACACTATAATTTTGGCATTAAACAACTTCCTTACCTCCTTTTCAATCAATGGCAACAATAGAGGGTTTATTACTCTCAAATTTTTCTTGAAAGGTTTATGATAATCCTTGATTGAAATTACATGTTGAATTACCTTAGTATCATAGAAATTTAAATATTCATAACTCCATGCAAAGACATCAGGGAAATATTTGATTAGCATGATATACCTATGTTTAATTTCTGGACTGAGTGTCTTGGACAATTTGATGATCTTTGGATCTCTCTGACTCCCAATGTTGCAATCTTCTATGTCCTCATCATTTGCAGTGATTTTAGGATTTTTGGTTACATCGTTGTTGTCAAAAAATGTTTCTAATGGGACCAAGACTTTGGGAATAATGTTATTTTTGAGCTACACTATATCTCTTCCAACAATCTAATTTTGAAAACAATCATCATTGGTGAACACAACTACATTTTCATTCTCTTCACAAGAAAACTCATCATCAATATTTGAACTAGAAAATTCATCACTCATCTGAAGGAATCTTTCTACATGTTTATCATCTTAAAATATTTTCCAATATTTAATGTTGTCATGTACTTCTGGCCTATGCTTGACTTGAATTTCATACCTTTTCCCTGGAAAAATTGGAATTTTGAAAACATATGTTGAAGTAGATAAAGCACTGGAAATTAGATTTTTCCCCTCAGGAATCACTGATAAATTGTATTATGAAAACTCTTCACGAAGGTCAAGTACTATAATCCTATATTCCCTCAATATAGGATTATTGTATTGAGATATACCCTTTACCTGATTTATGACAAGCTCGAAATATCCATGTACAACTATCCTCCTAGCACCCAATTATTTTAAAGTATTCAATCCCAAAATCAATGCCTCATATTCAACCATGTTATTGGGGAAATCAAAAGCAAGTTTGTAAGAACAAATTTGTGTGCCTATATTGGGAGGTTTAATCCACACACCAACTCCTGCTCCTTCTCTGCTAGCAGCTCCATCAAAGCTCATGTTCCACATCTCATTATTTTCACTTTTTTTCTGATCTATAATTTCCTCTGTTTGATGATCAGATTTGTATTTGATGGTCATAACACTCGTTGGCTCCTCCTCTTCAAAAGCCAAGTCATTATATAAAATAGAGGAACCAACCTCAGTATCTACAGAGTAAATAAGATGGTTGTTTGGATGAGTTTTTATACTCACCATGTACTTGAGAAAAAATTCTTTGTAAAACCTCCTTTCTTGGCCAAAAACAAGGATAGTAGAATACGACATATCCATTTGCAAATTCCCTTTCAAATTTGAAACCCAAGATCTAGATAACAACTTGCCAAATTTAGGAGGGATGTCAGCAACCACCACATCCATGATCAGATTTTTTGATGGAATTTGAGACAATGATAAAACAAGATATTTGATTAAACCCAATCATTTCACCTTCCTTGAGTCAATGGATAAATGATCCGTGTAAGGCCTTGTAATATCTAGGCCCAACTCATCCATGACTACCTTGGGCATCAGATTATGTGATGCTCATGAATCTAACATGGAATTATGTAAGGTCATGTCATAATTTTAGGACTAACATAGAAAGGGGGGACATCATCAACATCACCACTCTCCTCCACACATAGGCCAAACAAGATAGTAGGGTGATCATCTTGCACATTCAAGGTGTCAGGGGCTTCTTCCATTTTGAAAATATTAATGATATGATTTCTATACTCACCATTTTTAATCAACTCATTGAATGGAACATAAATTTTGATTTTATCCATTTCACTTTCAAAATTAAAAGGAGATGGGGATTTTGCTACCTCTTTGATGACTACTTCCTTTCTTGCCTCATGTATCTTATTTGGGGGTTATTCTTTGGATTTTCCTTTCTCCATTTCATCCTTTTTTGAACTGTCTTTCTTAGGTTGGCTTGAAGAAGGTGTATTGATTTGAAGTTCCCTTGTAGGATTTTCCTTTGCGGGATTTGCAGGCACCTTTTTTCTTCTAAGGTTATATTGTTTCTAAAACTCCATAATATCATTTTGAACTCCCTTGTTATACTCTTTTGTTTCCATTGACAATATGACATTATTATCCTGCATAAAATTATCATTTGCATCCATAAACTGATCGTGTTATTCTTTAGTTAAGAACACATTTGTTTATGTATCATTACAATAATGCATATTGTCTTCAATTGTTTGATCAAAATCTTCATTTACATAGTTTTTTGGAAATGAGGTTCTATTTGTTGATCACCTTGATTTCTTTGGTCTCTTTTCCTAATCTGTGGAACTGGAGCTCTTCTAAAATTTTGATTTTTGGGTTGAAAATCAGTTTGATCTCTGATGGTAGGCTTATTATCCAAGGACATTCTTTCCATAAATATTTCCATAGTATTCATCATCAAATAAAATTTCTTATCTGATGATTGAGAAGTTGAAGGATGTGCTTCTCCTTGGACCTTTTTCAGATCTCTGTTAGGATTATGTTTGATCTTCCTTGAGGCCATCAGATTTACCTCTACTTCAATTTCATCACTCATCATGTCATCTATTGTACTGAATCTCCTTTCTCTCAACAACAAGGAAAATTCACTCTCAAAAGAATCAACATATCGAAGTTGGGAAACTCCAAGAGGGGGTTTTACTTCAGTAGGAATTGAATTGTAAACTTTTAGAAATCTAGTTGAAAAATCTTGTACTGTTTCATTAGGTGATATATTTATGTTATTGTACCGAGTTAGAAATTGAAGAGGATTCTTCTTTTCACCCCATCTTGCAAGGAAAGTGTTTCAAAGGCTGCAAAATCAGAGATGTTTGTTGTAGGAAGAGCTTTGAACCATTTTCTGACTTCTCCTGAAAGACTTTGTACAAACAACCTTAATTTTTCATCCTCGTGATCTACCTCCTCTAGGTCAACAAAATAATTAAACAAATCTAAATGTCTTTGGGCTGATAAATTCTCTTCAACATCAAATAATCTGATCCTCGGATTATAATTTTGAGGTAAATCATCCAAATAGGCAGGAAAGGAAAGAGGAGTGAATCTGGCTTCCATGGCTCTAGAAATATTTTGAGCTATCTGAACAACCTGAGTGGGAATATTCTGAATAGGAATAGTCTGAAAGGTGACAGTGGGAATCAAAGACTAGAATTTCTTCTCATCAAATATGATTTCATTCAAATTAGATTCTGATCTAGATATGAACAAGGTTTGTTCAAATTTTAAATCAAATTCAAGTTCATCAATGCCTTTTACCCCATCTTTGGGTAAAGATAGATTTATTTCCAGGAAAGAAAATGAGTTGATTGTATTTTCTTTTCTTTTGTGTAAGAGTTTCTCAGGATCAGACACTGATTCTATAAGTTCTGGATCAGGGTTCCTTCTAGTGTAAATTCTCTTAGAAGATAGGATTTCTTATTTTCTTTAAAAAAAACTTTATGCTACTGATCTTATCAAATGAAGTTGCCAGGGTAAGAATAGTTTAGCCAATGAAGGTGTCTGATTCACTGTTGCCCTCGAGAATCAAATATAAATATTTTAGTCGTTCTTTCTCATGGAAAATTTTCAATTTTGTCCCCGGTAGAGGCGCCAAAATGTTATCACTGAGTAAATTTATAGGCTGAAGAAATAATCTACAAAGGTAACCTACAAACCAAATTTAAGACTGGAAACTATCCTTTCCAATATAGAGAGGGCTCTCTCTAAGACTTGATCTTTGATAGAAAGGTTTGTTTTGAATTGATGGCTAGATTCAGAAGTTTGAGATAGTTTTTTCAAGGTTTGTTGGTAAAGAGGTAAATTATTTCTAGGGCTATGGAGTCAACCCCTGAAAACAATAGAAAACAATTCCTGGTAGGTAGAATTCCTCAGAGGAAAAGAGGCTAAAAAAGGTGATGAACTTCAATGTTGATTTTGATTATGTAGGGTGAAAGAAGAACATAAACACATAACAGAATCAGAACATCATAAAGGATGAATTCTGACCTTAGTTAAGAAGATAAACATAATTAAAATCAGTTAAGTCTAGAGAACCATTAGATGAATTATGTACTTTTAATTTACCAATTTAAAGAGAATAAAAGTGTAGATGAAAATAAGTACACAAGGAATACATACAAAGAAGAGTACAATATTTAGATCACCACCATTAGAATCTTTTTCATGACGAGTTCAGGACTTCTTCATTTGTATTTCTATTAGATTCAAAAAAATTATATTGAAGATCAAAATGCCTATAATTTTGCCCACCCCTTTACATCAAAATAGTCAACATATATAGAAAAATAAGGATACACTTAGCTACTAGGAGTTGAACTACTACATCCTAGAGTTATGGATCTGGTTGCTTTCAAAGAGAACAACAAACTCTACAAGATTTACCAAAAATAGAAAACCCGATTTGCCAATCATAATATAACTAAAATATCATTTACAATCATAGATCCTTGAGAAAAATTAGACCATGTGGTTGTGACAAGTAATCATCTGAAATGCTAAAAAACACTCTCACCCTTGCGCAATGAATTCTTGTTACTATTGTGCAAATGTTGGCTACAACATTTGCATAGAAACTTCACGTAGAGAATATTCATCCTAAGGTTGCTCGCATGAATCCAGTTGGAAGCAAAGCCTGGGATCATTCATCTTGTCCTTATATTCTTTATCCAATTTCACTTGTAGTTGTAAAGTCCTATTTTCCTTTCTCAATGACAAGTTTTGTCTCTTTCAATTTCCCACCCACCTCAACAAAGTTGCATTACCCTTAAACTTTGATTGAGCATTAGAAATGACTGCACATGCGTTGTCTATGGTTGGTTTGCATTTTTTGTAATGATTCATGATCCATTCCTATGATATTCTCTTTTCTTCCCTGAGCTTGATGATCTAGTCTTGAGTTTCTCTTAGATTCTTATTCATCCATTTTGTGTTCTTTTCTCCTCATGTGGGTGAAGTAGGTGTTATTTTTACTTGAGGAGTATTTTATGTTAGTTTCCTTTTCAATTCTATGTTCTCCTGGTAGAGTTGGGCTATAATATGTTGAGATTTCTTGAGTTATTGTTGCATCTCTTTGACATTTACATCTGTATCCCCTAGTTTCACTTGCTCCTCATCAATATCCTGGGATATAAATTCAAAAAAATCTGTTCGAACTATGGGTATGAGAAACCTCCTAGAAGATGACCTGGTGCATGGTTTACTAGGATCCAGTGTCTTCTTAGGTTCATCAGTGAATTGTAGTTTTCTTATTTTCTTCAATACTTTATGACTGAGTGATGGATTCTCAATATATTTACCTTTTCCCCTTTCATCATCACCTCCTCCTTTTACCCTTGAACTATGAATTGTTCATTTCTCAGTAGACAAGGGAGTACCTCCTTTAGGATCCAGGGAAATGTTTGTTGAAGTCAAGAAAGAATCCCAATCCTTGTTTAACTTTCCAAGCTCTTCAACCACCAACAACTTCACTAAGGAAAAATGGAATAGGCTACTCTTTGGCTAGTTAGCTCTGGCTTGGACTGTGTCTTCCATTTTTCCTAGGCTTTTATATAGGTAGAAGGGTAAGTTTAGTGGGATTTTCCTTGTGAAATGCATCAGGAGCATAATGTGGTATTGATGTACCTTTTCAAACCTACCCTCACAAAGAAATTATTTATAGACTACCCTCAAAAGCATCTCAAAAGGTTCCAAAACGTATTCACTAGGAATGGTGGCACCAATCTTTCGATTTATGTATTCAGGTTTGAGAAAATAAATATAAAATGAAGTATCTAATGGCATACCTTTAAACCACTTCTCTCCCTGCATAGGAATATATGTACATATGACATGGTCTCTTCTGACACTGGAAAAGTGATCCCTACAATGGTTGCACTGACACCATTCAAGTTAATAGAAAGCTGCTTGGTTAGCTGCACATTATGCCCCTAAACCTTTTCACAGAATCTCATGCATCCAACTTGTTCAAAGGACACCCTAATCATTAGGTCTACATTTACCAAATTTAAATTATGTGGCTCAAACCTCACGGCTTCCACACTTCTTAAATTATTTATTTTTCATTGACGATTTTCCATGATGTTGATATATGTCAACCCTGTGTGAACTGCAGGTGTGCAAAAAGAGATTGTAACAACCTCCGTGGAGAGAAAATGGGAACAATAACCTCTGGGTAACAAGAAAGAGAAATTAACTCTGTGCAACAAATGAGAATAGTGACTTTTGCATGGTGCACAACAACACGTAGCAATATAAAACTTTGTGCAACAATGAATAGTAGCAGAAAACTTGATGCAACAATGAAGAGTAGTAGAAAACTCAGTGCAACAAAAAATAGTAGAAAACTTGGTGCAACAATGAACAGTAGGAGAAAAATAAGCACAACAACAAAAAGTAGGAGACAAATCGGTGCAACAACAAATATGGCAAGAGTTTAGCTCAAATAATGTAAAGTTGGTTATGTGAAAAGTAAATTCGTTTCAGAGGCTAACTTGAAATGAGCTCCAAGAAAGGATCTTTAACAGTGATTGAAACAAATGGAGAATGCGCAACAAAAAATAGAGTGAAAGGTTTGTGTAGAAAATATCAACAAGTAGGGTTTTCCTAGCGATTGGAAGCACACAACATTTGCATAGTGACTAGATTTTGTGTAACATATATATTTGGAGATTTTTGGAGAGGCTATGGATGATGTGCAATTCTTGGAGACGATGGAGGAAAACAAAAGGTGGCCAATATTTATGCTTGAATGGATAAGGAACAAAATTATGAAAAGGGAAGTGGTTATCCATAATGACAAGATGTTTCAAGGTAGGTTAAGGATTTTCACAACAAACTTGCACAGTGGTTACACCTTTGAAGTTTGCAACGGTAAAAATTTCATGGAGTGCCATGATTGTTCCTTTTCTAACCTCGTTATTAGGTGATGATGAACCATAATACCTTTTGACATGACATTCACCCTAACCTTTGATTCGACCTTAGCACATAATTTCCCACTTTTTAAAGTGATTTGAGACTTAGGAAAGTGGACCATTACAAATTGAACATGATGAACTTTACACTCTTGAGTTTTTTCCTTTTATGATGGTGTTTTATGAAAAATGCAATACACCCTTTAAACCAACTTATGGCTAGGCCCATTACTGAAATTTCGAGTCATTGTTTATTTAATTACTATCTTCATAAACCTTGACACACTAACTATGACTCATCTAGGAATGCCTTTATTTTCCCAAGATCATGGCATTAATTTTAAAATTTGGACAAACCTCTAAATATACCTATAAAAATCATTTTGCTAACATGACCTATCGCACTGGGTTCCACTCTTCGCCCCGTGTTATCACTGAAATTTCGTCCGCACAGGACGACAAGAACTCCGCATCATCAACACAGACAAACAGGCATTCATGGCACAAGGATTAAATCCACAGCACAGCAAAAAGGGCCAAAAACTATACAAAAATGGCTAAAAAATTAAAAAGCGCAGCATACCCACTAAAAATGAGCGCGCGCGCAACATCTTCGTATATTGGGCGCATATG
>ML834589.1:0-29366 GCA_009831015.1 Picea engelmannii | reverse complement strand
CTGACTTCATCTTCATTTGATGATGAGATGTCTTCTTTGGTGCAAAATTTTTTCTTGAAAACTTTCTTTGTAGTTCTTTTACCTTTATATGTTTGTCTGCCTTTTGAGTAACCTTCATCATTTCTCTTTTTCTTATGAGGACACTTGTTAGCAAAATGACCAATACCATCACAATTAAAACAAATTAAAGGAATCTTACCTCTGTACTTATCATCGGTTCCCTTGTTCAGTCTTTTGACGAAGTTGGCCACTTCTTCATCATCTTCCGAGATGTCGCTGCTGCTACTATATTCTTCTTGTTCCTTTTTTTTGATTTGATCTTTTGGATTCTTTGAAGGTGTCTTCTTTTACATCTAGATTTTCCTGTTCAGTTCTCATCTCATATGTTATGAAGATTCCATGCAGTTCATCCATGCTTATTGAGTTTAGATATGATCTTTCTTCTAGTGATGATATATTAGGGTTGAATCTCATAGGAAGAGATCTTAGTACCTTTTGAACAATTACAGATTCTTCGATTTCTTCTCCCAATCCTATGATTGCATTCACTTTTTCATCGACTTGTAAGAAGTAGTTTGCTATATGTTCATCTTCCTTCATTTTTAGTTGTTCGAACTGACCTCTGTAAGTTTGAAGCTTTTATTCTTTGACTTTTGAATCTCCTTCATAAATATTTCGAAGCTTGTCCCAAATCTCTTTAGCATATTTACAATGTACAACTTTGGTGAATACTGTATCACTGAGACCATTCAAAAGTGCATTTATGGATTTGGAATTATTCTCACCAAGTGTCACTTCTTTGTCATTTGTTGGTGGAACTGTTGGTGCTGTGTATCCATCTACAATTGATTGCCAAACTTGAAATCCCTGTTCCTGTAAATATATCTTCATCCTTATTCTCCAAAAAACATACTTCTGTCCATCAAATTGTGGTATTCCATTTTTATACGAGTTGGTACTCTCCATGATATACATTTCAGTGGTTAAACTGATTTCTGAAGAAACCTGCTCTGATACCAATTGTTGGATTACTGAGAGGGGGAATGAATCAGTAATAGCATAATTATAATTTTTTTTCTTCAAATGTTATATAAATGTAGAATTATTATCCAATAATGAGCAATAAGAAATAAACAATCACACACATACATAGTACACCAGTGTTTTACGTGGAAACCCAAATCAGGAGAAAACCATGGAATGTTTTTTCTTATATGTCTTGAAGAATTACATTCATTGAAAGAACTAACTTCCTTTGTTTTCTAGTTGCAACTGGAAGGAGGCTCCAACCCCCTAGTTTCTCAGGCTACAACCTGAGGGAAGCTCCAACTCCCCAATTCTCTGGCTACAACCAGAAGGAGGCTACAACCCCCAATGTTCTCTGGCTACAACCGGAAGGTGGCTACAACCACCTATCCTTGCCCCGTCCTGCCACCCTAAAGTAGAAATAGAATGATGGAACCACTGTCACACTATCACTATGAGATATACCATTGTAAACCTATACTAATAAATTTGAACCATGTATCAACCATGCATCAACCTCTACCTCAACCTGTAATCAACCTGTACCATAAACAAGTGCATCCAACCATGTACCAACTTGTACAATAAACAAGTGCATCCAACCATGTACCAACCTGTACCATAAACAAGTCCATCCAATCATGTACCAAGTATGTACAAATCATGTGTCAACTACTCATCAACTATAACTCATCAATATGTACCAACATCATCAACTATACACCTCATGTATGTGCGCCATCTCATCAACTACTTGTCTCAACCATGTACTCAACATGTACCATAACCAAAAGCCCTCATCAATTTCATCATCCAAATATGATTTGTAGATCTGTAATAGACCTGGTGTATATGATCACATTCCTGCAAACCTTCCTTGACTTTAAAAACAAGATACTAGCATTTTCATCAAAATTTTCTTTAGTCTCACATGCCTAGTTTTGGATTAGTCAACAACCCTAACTTGAAGTAATAATAAATTTGAACCTGTAATGTATAAATATCTGAAACTGATACACAATGTTATTCAATTTGTTTTATGCAATTCCTCCAAGTTTCACTACTTGGAACCTCTCAAAAAATGAGTTATAGCAAAAATGGCATACCTTGTTGAATTCAGGCTTATTCTAGAGAGTGACCTTGTAGATCGTGCCTCGCACAAAATATTAGATGAATTGATATGAAAATATTACAAATAATACTATAGAATATACCCTAACCAACACATTTTGTCTCACTTAATTTGAATCTGTTATGAATAAGTTATGACGTTTTTACTTGAAACACCTAATTTTCACTAGTTTCAGGACTGGCCACAAATCCTAGTTTCCACAGAGTGTAACTCCCAAAATACAAAAACCCACAAGCTGAATGTTTTACCACACATACTTGTATATTTTTTTTCACTTTCATAGAAATTTCATAGTCTGAATCATTATAGAAAAAACTTTATAGCGAAAATGGTGAGATGACCTATAAATACCATACCTTAGAAAGCACCATTAAAAGAATTTATCCTTCCTTGCATTTCGGCCTTCTTTTCTTCACCTTCACTTAGAATTATTGTTTAGATATCCTTGGTTACCTCAGAAACATATAGATATTAAATATTCTCAAGTGTGATTCAAATGAGAGAGCCTTGCCTCTTATTTATACTCTCCAAGTAGATTCCTTAAAAACATCTTCTAGGTCACTTGGCCCACTTTCCTTATTTTAGGTTTGGGTCCACTTCTAATTTCTCCATTAAATTTATTATTGAAATAATTTATTTTGTATTCACTTGAATTATAATACACTCATCACTTCACTTTATTATTTACCTTTTAAAATCTTTTAAACCACTTTGACTACTTTGACCTTTTGGGGCTTCTAGATGACATATGAGGGTCCTCCAACTTCATAAGGCCATAACTCTCAAATCGTGAGGAGTTATGTGACGTTCTAAATACCACCAGAAATGGAATGACATGTACTATCCATATAGAATATTATTATCTGAAAATATATCATAACTCATACCATTACCCATCAAACAAACTTGGGTCCATTACCCAAACCTGGGGTCTCCGACTTCTCATGGCCATAACTCTCTAACCGTAAGGAATTATGTGATGTTCCACATACCACCAGAAATGACATGACAAGAAATATCCATCTAGGATATTTTCCCTAAAAAATTCACTTTCCTTCATCTCATTATTCCACAATTAAGCATGGGTTCTCTTACTCCACAAACCGTCTTCCTGTGAGGGCTTTCACCATAAGGGGACCACTTTGGAGTTCATCCATATTTACTTTTTATCAACCATGACAAAATGATAATGATTCATATTTACATCAAACAATATTGGGTCCATTACCCAAACCTTTATGCTATAGGGCTTTCTTCAAGGGTTGACATCAATGACAACCAACCTTAATCAACAAAACATACCTCTCTCAGCCTTGCCAAATTTCCATGGATTATCTACCAAGGATCCAGATGAATTTCTATTTGAATTTGATATTTTGTGTAGAATCTATGACTACACTACCACTGCGTAGAAGCTTAAATTTTTTCCAGCTACATTGAAGGGTAACGCGTAGAAGATTCTTGAGCCTTGGAGGAGAGAATATTTCAACATGGGGACAAATGAGGCAGCATTACCTGAACAAGTACCGAGGCTATTTCCGAATGAGGGAATAAAGAGAGGAAATATTCAAGATGCCTCAGAAGGAGGACGAGACCCTTGAAGATTTTGTGGAGTGACTCCAGTATAATCTACAAAGGTCTAGACATCCGTATGTGAGTAAGGACATTCTAAAAACTATTTTGCTAAAAGGAGTTAGAGATGATTGTTTAGATATGTTGAATATGCTTGGAAAGGGATATATATCTAAGGAATCCTATGAAGACATTGTAAATCTTTGTAAGAGATCCTCTCCAGGATCTACAAGGAATAAGTCAGCTACTAGGGATACCACTTTTTCAAGGGTACATAAATAAACCAATGGAGGGGAAACAAGAGAAGAAATAGGTAATCTGTTAGAAGATTTCAAAATAGAAATGATTAACTCTTTTTCCTCACAAATTGACACTCTACAGATCAAACAGAAACAAACAAAATTAGATCAAGCATTGTCCATTTTTTGTTCGAAATGCAGAAAAAAACATCCACTAAGAGAGTGTGCACTAAGCAATGTCCAGGTATGTCTTATTTGTGAATTAGATCATGGTACTGACCAATGTCCCTCCCTACCAGGTGTAAACACATCAATGCATATGACTAATGAGGAAGTGGAGGTTTTCTATCTAATAACACAGAGAAGACAATGGCAACCATGAGGTCAAAGTACAAACCCTCAATTCTCTCCTACAACACTTAATCATTGGAATAATGTGAGCAATCAAATTCAATATGGCTAGATGAATGCCCCCCCTCCAAATCAGATGCCACCTCCTTATCATGATCCTAATGCATGGGTACCTATGCCCCAACAACAAAATCATCCTAGGAAATGGAACCCACATTGGAGAGGCCCTCAACAACAACTTACTTATCAAAACCCTCACCAACAGAGCCCCTATCAACAACAACTGCAGTTATCTCCCAATGCCCCATAGAACAATCCTCCCTTACAGCCTTAGATGCCTATGAAACCTAACCCAAATCCAAATAATAAGGTCATTCAGAATATTGATATACACAATGTGTCAACTCTGTCTATTATCCCTATGCCTTGTGATGAGATAAAATTAAGGTAAGGGAGAATAGCCGAGCCAATAATTGAAGATGATCCATCTTCAAAATCTGACAAGGAATCGAGGGAAAAACCATCTATTGATACATAGGAGATTGATGAACATATCATAGAATTAGCAAAACCCCCATTCCTTGAAATATTGGAAATTATCAAAACTGTGGAATTACCATCCTTCAATCTCTTAGGAGAGTTGCAAAATATGCATGTTAAAATTCCACTATTTCAAGCGATTAGGGATATCCCTATTTATGAAAATACTATGAGAGACCTCTGTATCAAAACTCCTGGAAGGAAACCTAGGGACCCCCTCATAGTACAAGTAGTGGGATAATTGTCTGAACTGATGTTAGGCAAAACCCCACCTATTAAATATGGTGACTGAAGAAACCCTACAATCACTGTCAAAATTGGACAGACATGTATTCCCGACGTGTTAGTTTATTTAGGGGTGGCAATTAACATTATTCCAATAGAGATGACGCAATTGTTGCAACTCAGAAAGAAAGTTCATCCTACTCCTTCTATTTTAGATTTAGCTGATCATTCTATTATTAAACCAGAAGGAGTAATCGATGATCTAGTTCTTTCAGTTGATTCATGGGAGTATCCTATTGATTTTGTCATATTGCAACCTAAAACCCATCTAGGGGGTCATCCTCTAATTCTAGCAAGACCATGGTTAGCCATAGTTGATGCTTTCAATGGTTGTAGATCTGGTTCAGTGACCATCTCAGATGGTTATGATACCACGAAACTTACCCTTTATCCTCATGCTACACCCAGTGTGGAACCCGAAAATTATTTATGGATGGACCTTGAGGATGAAAGATCTTTTCCTGTTCCAACCATAGGAAAAGCCCTGATTTTTAAAGATGATATAGAGGATGAGATAATCAATATATTTATCAGTACCCCTCTGTTGTTACACAAAACACATATCAACGATTGAGTAGAAGTTTTGACCCTACTACCCAGGAAGGAGTGAGCCCAGAGATGTTCTCTGAATCTGTTGTAAATCAAGTTAATTCAGTTGTAACAACAGATGCTGAAACAACTGAATTATTTCCTAAATTTAGTTCTAAGAGCATCGTTGTAGAAATCAAACCTGGAAAAACCCTGAACATCAATCCTAATTTATCTTCTGATGAAACTCGATGTTTGATGAAATTATGGATTGAACATAAAGAGGCATTTGCCTGGGATTAAATGGATATGAAAGGAATTTCCTATGAACTATGCACCCACCATATATACATTAAGGAAGAATTTCAACCCATTTTCCAACCCCAAAGGAGGATGAACCCTAATATTAAAGAGATTGTTAAGGAAGAACTCCAAAAACTTCTAAATGCAGGATTCATCTACCCTATATTAGACAACGAGTGGGTTTCACCCTTTGTTATTGTGCCTAAAAATAATGGTAAATGGAGAGTGTGTGTGGACTATAGAACCCTGAATAAGGCCACGCAGAAGGATCATTTCCCTTTGCCATTTATTGATCAGGTTCTAGACAACCTATATGGGAAAACGTTTTTCTCTTTCCTAGATGGATTTAGTGGCTATAACCAGATAACCATTGCTCCACAGGACCAATATAAGACCACCTTTACCAGCCCTTGGGGTACATTTTCCTACAAGGTTCTCCCATTTGGATTGTGTAATGCACCATCCAATTTCACGAGAGTTGTAGTTGGTATTTTCTCTGATATGGTCAATGACTGTATGGAAATATTCATGGATGAATTTACACCTTATGGTACTGATTTCGATGAAGCTTTAGCTAATATGGAAAAATTACTCAAAATATGTATACAGTCTAATATTTCTCTAAGTACAGAAAAGTGTCATATGATGATGAGCGAAGGAGTGGTGTTGGGACACTTCATTTCTTATGCAGGAATTCAGGTAGACCCAACCAAAATTCAGGTAATTTTGGACATTCCAACTCCATCAAATCAGAAAGATGTAAGAATATTTTTAGGGCATGCTAGATATTACAGGAGATTCATTAAAAAAAAAAATCTAAACTTGTCTCTCCCTTATTTTTTCTATTAACAAAATATGTTGACTTTAGTTGGACTGACAATTGCGAATTTTATTTTGCAGATCTGAAACAGAAATTGTCCATAGCTCCCATTTTGAGAGGGCCCAATTGGGCTCTGCCATTTCACATTTCTTCATATGCCTCAGATATTGCAATTGGTGTAGTGTTAGGGAAACATAAGGAAAAATATCCCTATGCTATCTACTATATCAACAAGAACATGGCTCCTGCTGAGTTAAATTATACAGTTACAGAAAAAGAATTCTTGGAAGTAGTTTATGCTATCAATAAATCCAGGCATTATCTCACTGGTTATTCTACTTTTATTCATACTGGTCATTCAACAATTAAATATTTGGTGAATAAACCTATTACTAATGCCCGAGTAACAAGATGGTTGTTATTACTAAAATAATTTGACATCACTATAGTAGATAGACTAGGAAAATAAAATGTGGTTGTTGATTTTCTCTCAAGATTGAATATAAATGATGATAATTCACTTGTAGATGATTCCTTTCTATATGAACATTTTTTTGCAGTATCTGCTCTCTCACCTTGGTATGTATACATTGATAATTATTTGGTTGCATGGAAGGTACCTCCACATCTATATCCCCGAGAAAGAAGGAAGATTATTCAGAAGAGTGCTTGGTATAGTTGGATAGGGGGATATATTTTCTACACAGGCCTAGATCAAGAAATTAGGATATGTGTGAGAGATGATAAAGTTTATGATCTGCTTAAATATTTCCATGATGGCTCTTCTGGGGGTCATTTTGTTGATAAAAGGATTGGGCATAAAAATTTTAGGATGGGCTATTTTTGGCCCATAATATTCCAAGATGCAAAGAAGTATGCCCAAGCCTGTGACAGTTGCCAATGAATGGGTTAGCCAAACCATAGGGATGAGATGCCTCTCCAGCCTCAAGTGGTGTTAGAGCCTTTTGAGAGATGGGCCATAGATTTTGTAGGGCCCATTAACCCAGCTTCTAATCAGAAAGTCTATATATTGGTCTACACAGATTACATGACCAAGTGGGTAGAGGCAAAAGCACTCATCAGGGCCTTAGAATAAGTTGTCTTATCATTTTTGTTTGAAGATATATTTGTTAGTTTTGGAGTTCCCAGAGAGTTATTAAATGATGGGGGACCACCTTTCACATCACATAATTTTGAATCCCTACTCAGTAAATATAATGTTTTTTATAGAATAGCTTCTCCATACCATCCCCAAGGTAATGGGCAAGTGGAAAGTACAAACAAAGTCATAGAAGCTATTCTTTCTAAGACAGTGAGGGAACATCGTAGGGATTGGTCTGATAGATTGCATGAAGCTCTATGGGCTTATCGAACCACTTGGAGGAACACAACTGGTTTTTCTCCTTATGAACTGGTATATGGGAAGAGACTTGTTTTTTCCATTGAGTTCGAGATCAAAACCCTAAGAACAACATCAACAGTCAATATAGATTTAACTATGGCATAGAAGGCCAGACTGTAGCAACTAAATGATATGGATGAGAAGCATTTGGATGCTCTTCATCAAACCACAATTATTCAACAGTAAACAACCAAGTGGCATGAATGAGTCATCAAGAAGAAGTTATTCAAAAAGGGAGATTGGGCTTTGTTGTATGATTCACGCTTTAAATAATTTCAGGGTAAGATGCGTACAAGATGGTTGGGACCTTATGAGGTAGACATTGTTTTTCCCAATGGGACAATCAGGTTGATCACTATTGATGGATCCAATACACAGTTACTTGCAAATGGTCATCGCTTGCACCTGTATCAGCATCCACTTTCCATGGAAGAATTTAAATCCAGATGTACAGTTGATACAAATTATCAATTTTTAAAGGTAAAAGAGCTTGCTCCTTCCCCTTCTAAACCTTAGAATTTTTTTCTTTTCAATAAAACCTTGTATGTAAATAAACTATGGGAATTTGAATTTTTCTGTTTTTGCTTAAAGTATTTCATCTTTTTAAATTTTTATGTTTATTTTCTATTCTAATAAAATCATCCTAGGAGGGTATCAGGAAGATAATTGTGTGCAGATGGATTGATGAACAACAAGGTAGATTACAGTGAAAGGATCCAAACGATTAGTTTTTTGAAGTTTGAAAAACTTCCTAAAAACTAAGGGATTTTGTGTTCGGTCGAGTTACATATTGCTACACCTCTTTCCGAAAAAATGGTCATTTTACATGTTACACCATTTTCCTGACTATTTTATTTTACATGTTGTTACACTCTTTTCTGACAATTTGGCCGATTTACATGTTGCTACACCTAATTCCACCATTCCATCCAAAATACATGATGATACACCTACTGTTGTTATTCCTTTTCTCTATTTTACATGCCACTTCACCCATTTTTCGCATTTATGCCAATTTTCCATGTTGATACTCCATCAATATTTCCTGCTCTACTATCTTTCCATGCTGAAACACTATTGTTTTGTCATTTATGTTTCTATATTTTCTTCTCTCTCTATCATAAAATGTTTCTTCATAATTACTTGACTCCACATCTATAGATTTCCAGCTGGTCAACCAAAGAAAGGACTCCACCTATTCTCCACTTGTCATATCATCATTTATCACAATCCAGAGCCATCTCTCATCATTACAGTTATTCCATGCGGATCAGATGGTGGTTGGATAGTGCGTTTATTTCGACAAATCAGTTTGTGCGGTAAGTTATGAGGTACGTTACTAATCCTATGTTTCAAAGTGATGTAGATATGAAAGAAATATTTAATTCTTACATGTCAACTATCCTAAATTCACTGCACCATGAGCCAATCAGATTAGTTGGGGGGGGAAAGAAAATCTACGTCGTCAAAATCCCATTTTATATTCACCTCTGCCACCTTTCGACCATGCTTATTTCTTCACTAAGACATTGTGTTCTTTATGCAATCTACGTTTGAATTTGTTTTTCCTCTGGTTTAGGTACTAGTTTCTCCTCCTTTGTGATTGTTTAGACTCTAAAATGACATCATGGGAGGATCAACTGTGAGGTATGAACTAGAAAATCTGGATGCATTGCTGCTATACCCAGATGTTTACCAAAGATTTCTATAGGCTGGATGAATTGCTTATTTTGAGAAGCTACATGGGTTTAATGAAGCATAGGTATTCGAGTTCAGTCAAAATCTCATAGAAGGGTGTTCAATGGTGCACGGGGTGAGGATTCCAGTGACAGAGGAAATCATGGATGTTGTGACATGGTTTCCGACCATAGGAGAAAGGTGGTTTAGTAGAAAATCACATCTTACCGAAGCACAAAAGGGTTTTCTCATGGACGATGAGAAAGTTCATACCAAGGGCCGAGGTGTAGATGTAATTTCCTTACCCATACCATGGGGGAAAGTATTAGAATTTATAAAAAGGTACATTACATGCGAGGGAAGATATCAAGTAGTTTATTTTTCTGATTGTATCCTACTCTCACATTTAAGACATCAGAAGCTAATAAACATACCTTATTACCTTCTTCATTCTTTGCATAATATGGCTCACTTTTTCAAGAGATAAAAGCATACCAAGAATTGTCTTTCCAATCACAGACTGATAGGGTTGTTGATTTGTAGAGGAATGGGAATTCCTAATGACCCATTACCTTAAATGGAAGAACAACCAAATCTTGTGCCTGCTGTAATGGCTGAACCAAAATAGCTAAACCCTATGCCTGCAATTTTGATTGAGCCAATAGTTGAAAACCCAATCCCTGGACCAAGTCATGAGACTCATCCCTCGGCTACAACAACAGTTAAAGCCCCCACTATAACTACCAGTAAGTTGACTCAGAGAAGAAAACTAAAAACCAGAAGCAACTCTAACACCACTTGGAGAGGCATCGATAGAGTTGAACCAGAAGAAACTCAAAACCCTCCTGTTGTTGCGACAAAGTGTCCTAATTTTGTTGATGCTTAGACCCTGCCAGATTTTGACATCAATAATACAAACTTGAGTGAGCCGCAAATTGATCTTATGGAGATACGTATACCAGTTTTTACCTTGTGCAAGGAACTTCAAGAAACCATTTTGTCAATTCAGGCCAAATGTAAACAAATTGTAGTAGAATCATCGGCTTCGCTTGATGATTTTGTGCATCACTTGTCGGGTGACGAAGTACAGATTATAAAAAACCCCAACATTTCATATTTTCCTCCTTGTCTAGTTGTTGAAGAACACCCTCCTTATCCTAAAGCTAGGAAAAGGAAAACCCTTGTTTTTGTCTCTACATTACCTAGGAGGAGAACTAGGTCAATGATGTCTACTGGAGCAGCAGTCAGATGGAAGCATATGGAATAGGCAATACCCATTCTTCATCCATTATCCTCCATTGTTAAAGAAGTGATTGTTACACAAGAACCAGTCCCTTCCAACAATATGATCGTGACACAAGAACCAGCCTTTTCCTAGAACTTAGTTGTTACACAAGAACCAGTTTCCTAGGAAGAGACTGTCCCATAAGAACCAGTCATCCCAGAATTAGATGTTACACAAGAACCAACTATCATCAGTGTATCTGACACATAAGAACCATTTACACAAAATAGTGAGGATAATGATGATGTGCCACTTGCTCAAATGTTTTCTCAAATTGAGAAGAAGATAAAGGGTACAAAAAATGTTAGGATTATTGAACTGATGAAGGAAAATGAAATCCTCAAAGCAAAGTTGGATTCCCTAAAGAAGTAATTGCAGGTTGCTCGACAGAAAAACCCAGAGGAGTCAACTTTGGATATATTATCACAGGAAGCAACTGTTATGAATGAAAATAGAGAGTACATGTGCTATGAATGTGGTAATATTTATTTTCAGGCAGGGTATAAAATAGTGAAAGTACCAGTCACTGGTCATGCTGAAGAACCGACCAAATTCTCAATCAAGAAAGAATAAATATTACATGTATGAGAACATGTAGGCATCAGTGGATGGGACTCAAGTTTCATTTCCAAATTTTTGGATGCCTCATTCAGAGTATACAAAGGGGTCAAAAGTATCAAAAACTATTGTTTGTAGATGGTAAGGAGCAGTGGATTAAGACTTGTAGATGAAGAATCTCATGACAATTATTGTCTTAGCAATTTTGCATTGGAGGAGTCACTTCCCTTACTCAAATTTAGAGTAAGGCTTGAATGTGGATTGCATGAGGACATGCAATGTCTTCAGTTGGGGGGGCATGTTAGGACCCAAAAATGTCCCTTTTTCACTATATCTTTTGCTCATTTAACCTTATCATTTCCATGCTATAATGCCTAATATACTGTTTGCTACGACCTTTTTCCCAATGTATGAATCATTGTTCTTGCTTTTGTATTCTTATTTACTTAACATGTTTGATTGGTAGCATTTCTCATATTTTATCCATGAATGTTCAACTAATGATCAAAATGTGTAGATTAAAGAAAAAAACCAAGTCTTGAAGAAAGATCGTTGTTGTTACACCAGTTGTTACAGTTGTGCGCCAGTTCTGCATATTGTTACATGACTACAACAATTTCACATCTTTCTTGGAAGTTGTTACAGCTGCTGCAATAGATTCCCACTGATCCTAGAAGTTGGTATAGCATTCAAATATGTATCCTAAAGACATATCCTCAAGGTTGTTACACGATTTGGCTCACGCTGGTGATCAAGATCATTTCCAGATTTTGTGATGATATAAAATCTTTTATATCATACAAACATCTTGATAATCTATGATTCTCAAGGTTGTTATGAGTCCATTTCAACTAAATGTCTCTATCTTTAAATAACAAATATTTTTTAACCATTAGGCAATAGAGATTAGTTGTGGAATAGAGAGGGAAGTGAAGCATTTTGTATCTGAACATTTTGGTGATTTAATAAAGAATTGATTTGAGTTTCTCCAACCTACTGTAGTCTTTTTGAGTGGATTTAGTGAGAAGGAAAGGGCCCACCTTCCTCACAGACTCCCCTCTATTGTGATTTTTAGATTAACTACTTTGATTATATTCAGTTGTGTGATTTATCTATTTATGCATTTTTAGAATACATTTGTTGTTACAGTTCAATCCCTTTCTGTTAATGTGCATCAATGTGTCTCATGAGAGTTAGAAACAATTGTTGTATACTACTGGAGAATTGCTTTGGAAGTTAATCCCTTTTCTGCATTAGATTAAATCTTTGTTTTGGATCAAAAGCAAATAGAAGTGTGAATTCCCTTTCTGCAATTAAGTAGACTTCCTTTCAGCAATTAGCATAAAAATTCTTTTTGCAAGAGTAATATAGAAAATTAGAATAGATTAGATAATCCTGGATTCTTATACACTCATCAATTTCTACTCCTAGAAATTAGATTTCAATTATGCAAGTGTAACTTCAATTCTGCAACAATAGATTAGAACTCCAGTTGTTTCATCAACTTGTGTTAGTGTTCATCTTTTCAATTATGTTTCTTTCAGTGTTAATTTACCTTACTACAATTCGATTAGTGTTTGCTTTCATAATCTAGCATAGACTGTGCACAATTATCTTGCAATAACAAAAATTCCCTAGGTTTGAAAATTCATATTGAACACCTTAATTATCTATTTATTTATAAAATTAAAGTGCATAATAGAGTCATCATCATGCAAGATGGGAGGCCCTTGGCCTTCACTAGAAAACAAATTTCAGAGTGGCATTTGGGAAAATATAGTTATGAAAAGGAAATGTTAGATATCATGCATGATGTGGATCTCTGGCATCCTTATTTATTTAGTCATCATCAGAGTCTCAAGTATTTCTTGGAACAACGAATTTCATCCCCGTCACAACAAAAATGGGTGACCAAGATATTTGGCTATGATTATGATATCATTTACAAGAAGGGAAAGGAAAATGTAGTGGTCGATGATCTTTCCTGGAAATATGAAGAAGATGGGTCCCTTTTCTCCCTCTCCTTCATTGTACCAAATTGTCTCCAAGTTGTTTGTCAAGAATGGTTTCAAGACCCCAAAATTTATAGCCTACTCCACCAATTGCAACACAATTCTTCAGTTTCTCTAGAGTACTCTTGGAATAATGAAGAGATTCGCTACAAAGGTCATTTGTATTTATGAAATAAATCCCAACTTAAATCCACAGTGCTTTTTGAACTTCAAGCCTCACCCATAGTTAGGCATTCAAGGTTTACCAAAACCTATGAACAGGTCAAACATTCTTTTTTCTGGGAGGGTATGAAACAAGACGTCTACACATTTGTGGATGAATGTGAGGTATGTCAACACAACAAGGGAGAAAATTTCAAATCTTTGGGCACACTCCAACCGCTTTTGATTCCCCCTGCTATTTGGAAATATATTTCTATGAATTTCATTGTAGGCTTACCGAAATCAAGCAATAAGTTAGTCATCATGGTAGTCATATATCATCTCTCTAAATATAATCATTTAAGTGCTCTTCAACACCCATTCATAGTCGCCACAGTGGCTCAAATATTCATGGATAATATCTTCAAGATTCATGGCATGCCTAATTCTATTTTCTTTGATAGAGACCCCACTTTCACTAGAAAATTTTGGTAAGAATTGTTCGATCTATAGGGAACCCAATTGCATCTCAGCACTGCCTATCACCCCTAGACGGATGGCCATACTAAATTTGTCAATAAGTGTTTGGGAACATATTTGAGGTGTTTTTCATCTGAGAAAAAAAATCAGTGGGCTCAATGGTTACCCCTAGTTGAATGGTGGTACAACACATCTTACCATAAAGCTACTCACATGACTCCTTTTGAAGAAATATATGGCCAAAATCCCCCATCAGTTATCTTCTATATTTCAGGGGTCTCAAAGGTTTAGGAGGATGAAAAAAATCTTATAGTCTGTGAGGCTATTCTTCATTCCCTCAAAGAAAATTTGTTCATGGATCAAAATCGCATGAAGCAACAAGCATGTCAAGGTCATTCCAAATGCAATTTTGTTGAAGGGGACCATGTATTTCTTTGACTACAACCTTATAAGAAAACTTCACTCAAAGATCAACATTGTCAGAAACATGTGCCAAAATTTTATGGTCCTTATACAATGCTCAAGAATGTGGGATTGATGGACTATCAGTTATCTCTACCCAGTTAGTCAAACCTCCATCCTATTTTTCATGTTTTATTTTTTAAAGAACATGATTGGAACTAAATTCCAAACTCAAACTAGTCTCCTTGAGTTGGATGAAGAAGGTTCCATATGGTTGCATCCACAAGCATTCCTGGCCTAGAGAGAGCATCTTCTCCATCAGTTCACCATCCAAGAAGTGTTATTCCAATGGAAAGATACACCTCCAGAAGATGCCTCATGGGAGCTAACCACCATTATACAACAATTCCCTCATTTGAAGCCTTGAGAACAAGGTTGTTCTTCAATGGGGAGGGCATGTTATGGAACTAACCTCCCTAACCCCTCACGTAGGTAGAACAATATAATTCTATGTAATAAATTTCAATATTAATAAGGCCTAGAAATAAGAAATAATAAGTCAAATGTAATAAGACCTAATAAAAGCTTCCACTTCTAGAAGGATCTTCGTCTATATTGTTCTTTTGGATAGATAGACTTAGTATAAATAGAAGTAGAGGGTATGAGGAATATTGTCTTGGATATTATTGTAATAGAGCTATTCTATGATGGAGGTTTCCCCCTCAAATAGGCAAGTGAACATTTCTACCATTAATCAAAGTTCTCTTTCTGGTGTTATTATGGTATTATTATGGTATTATTCTGATTATATCATTGTTTCTCTTCCATTTCTAGCTAAAATATTTTTGTTTTGCATACTATTTTATATCTGGAATACTACACATAATATATTATTACCATATTCTTGTGTATATTGGTTGTTGAGGACAAGTTGCAAGTATACAAATTTGAGTTGCATGCTCAATGGTGGTCTTCATTGAACATTCAAACGAGGTAGGATCTTGGCCTTGTCTTGTTAGCATTTCATTTATAGAGCATACTTGGGATTAGAGTTAATTTTTGCATGCAATTCCATATGTTGTGGTTTACCCCATGTCATATAGAGACTTTCCTCATAACAAAATTGGAGACTATACTAGGGACTGATCTTTTGTTTTGGGGTTTGGAGTGTTTTTCTCCTTGATTTTCTCACTGTTAGCCTGAGTTTCCTTGTCACTTGATTGCTTGACATCCTATTTTTACTTTTCATCTGATTTTCTTGGTTTAATATTTTCCCTGGTAGTGTTTTAATATATATAAACAGTTTTTCCCTTGATAGGCACACACATATGTGAGATATCCTCCTATAGGGAGCATACATATGCAAGTTTTTCTCAAACAGTCGCGTACATCAACTTTTTAGGCTTACTGGTTGAGTTTGGTGTTTTCTGGGTGAGTCTGGTTGGTTGTCGAGTCTTCTTGGGTCTCTGTCTTGAATGTTAAGTGCTTATAGAGTGGTAGGAAACCTTCTTTTTGTTGAATTTTCAGGCAATATTCTTTTTTATCATATTTTTCATTAGTTTTCCTTGCACATTGGTATGAGTGTTTTCTTCTTGGTATCTTGCTTGTCTTGTCTCTTTCTTCTTACAGTAAGGTTTGTATGTGAAGCTACTATTCAGTCCTTGCATTTTCTTTTCTTTATATAGAAAATACAAAAAAAATGCTCATTTTTCATTATGGAATTTTCTCTTTTGATTACTTATTATTGATTTTGACACATGTGGAAAGATTTCATTTCATTGAAATTGTAGAAATTGCATTGAAAATTGCATTTAGAAGCATACCATCTCTCTATAATTCAAGATTAGTACTTATCAATGTTTTTATATATTTTCTTCTTTTATATGATGAGTCGTAATACCATCAGTTTCACGACCACACCTCTTGAGTAAGAAGAATCCATTAAAAGTAACGTTGATTAACTAAAATTGATTAGAAAAAGTTTTATTTTTTAGGGTACACAAACAAGTATAGGACATAGGACCTTGGAACATGATTTTGTGAGCAAACTTCTCCAAGGATATTAAACTAAACATATGTGTCTGACCAGGGGGTGGTGAAACCCATTGTGTAATTAGTGACATCAGGAGGCTTCGCTTACACCAGAGTTAAGCATGAGGTCACATGCATTTGGTTGCAAAGACAAACCTCTAATACCTTCTTAGCATCAGATATATTTATGGGGTTCTATTCATATTTAGGGGTCTTTCTAGTACCTTTACTTCAGTGAGAGGTGATTCTTTCAATATTTTTGGCTTTGATACCCTGCCCATATGGTGGACCGGGCTTGCAATTGTTTTCTTATGTAGTGGTTATATTGTGGTGACTCTAGTTTCTTGACAGAGGTAGCCACATAGGTTACTTACAAGGGTTATTCTGTAGGTATCATGAGTCATTTAAAGGTTGGATAACACACAACATTTATGGAGGATTACCTCTCCATGGGGATCTGACCGACTGTGCTATTAATCCCATGAGGGTCCTTATAACTAATTATGATACCTCTAATATTTTGAAGGGAGTCGCAAGCCCCTCTTGGGTGAGGCATACCTAATCTAGTGAGGGAGGCCCATTTTCAACCATTATATCATGTTTGTGTGCATTTGGCCTTTTTATTTTTATTTTGGTGTGCTCTCTGATTATTAGTTGGCCCTAGGATTTGGTTTCATATCTCTAGTCTTGAGTCATCATGGAGAAAGACCAACTTCCTCGCGAATCTCGTCGTTTGTTGAAGTTACCACCAAATCTTGAGTCTTTACAGAAGTTTCCTTCTAAAAGGCATAAAGTTAATAAACGTGGTACATATATCTCCACCTCCTGAACTTGTTATTATCTAGTTATGAGTACTGAGCCAAATCCAAATGACACAGGGAGTCCCTTGAATATTATACCTTATGTGATTAGTGGGATCCCTTCGACTCCTTCATCCATAATGGTTGGAGTGCCAGAGATTCCTGACCATACTTATACCCAACCTGTGGTTTCTACTTGACCCATAGAAACGAACCCTTTTGGGTCTCTTTTTGGTACATTGGAATACAATTCTCAGTCAATACCTTCGATCTCTCATCCTTTTTTATTTTGGTATGCCCAATATGACATCACAACTTTCATCCTTTATTCCAACGACTAATGAAAATCCTAGTTTTGGATCTGGGGGCATGGCTTCTCTGCATGATCCTCTCTCATTCGATGGAGGTCATACTCCCCAAATGAATCCCATGGTTGGAGTTCAACCTCCTTTTTCTTCCGATTCTCATCCTAGTCTTAATTCTCTTGGGTAGAGTAATCAACCGAGTGGACAAGTCATTTCCTATATTCCATCCTTTACCCATTCTTCCTCCATTCCAATTTTGACAAACACATTTATTATGACAAATCGCCCTCTATCCTACGGAGTTCCATCCATAGAGAGTCGTTTTCATGCTATGGAAAACCTCCATCCCGAAGCTCCTCTAGTTAGGGGTAATGTATATAACCCTCATTATGCCACCTCCACAGGTATAGTGCCAATAAAACCTTTTATGAATCAGTTTGGAGGAGGATATTATCCTACCATATAAGTCCATGGTATATACAAGAACCCTGAAGGGCCTACAATCCCTCAACAACAATATTTCCCAGGAGCATGGACTTAGACACCACAACCATGAATCTGTTTTTTGGCCATGCTTAATCTTCCATATTTTTATAAATTAATGAATGAATTGATGCATCACAATCCATCATGGCCCCCCATCCCCACCAAGCCTCCTTCATACATTCCAAAATTTGAGGGAAAGACTAGTGAGGATCCAAGTGATTATGTCACTACTTTTCATATTTCATGCTCATACAACTCCCTTAATGATGATTTTATTCATTTGAGTCTATTTCAATGCACCCACGTGGGGGTCACCGCGAAATGGTACATTGAGCTACTGGGGGGGACATACATAAACTTTAATCAGATGGTTTTGGTCTTTCTCAATCACTTCTAGTTGTCATTTCATTATTATGTCGACATATAAACTTTGACGACCTTTCACCAATATAAGGCCACACATACCTCAGACCATATCCAAGAGTGGTGTATATGAAAGAGGTTGATTAAAGCCTACATTCCTCTAGAGTTTTTGTTGGAGTGGTTCCTTAAGTCCTTATTGCATTATATTTTGAAGGATGTTTCTACATCTGGAGTAAAATCTATGGAAGAATCTATTTTCAAAGCCCAACAACTAGACCTCATAAATTCTTAGTCTGGGATGTTGTATGAAATTCCTCCTAATGCGTTGCGGTCAAATTATGACCCTAGAAAAAATCATGGACCTCATGTCGATGGCATCATAGTATCTGCAAATGCTAAGTCTCCTAACTTGGTGATGAAATAGTTGAAGGATTTGTCTCTAAGCTAGCTTGTAGCAGGACAAGCTTCAACTTTGTCCTCCACTCCCACTCAGTTGGCAGAGGTGCATTCTATATAGTTGTCAGCCAACCCAAATGGTAACCATCAACTAGGAGGGAATATAAGGAAAGGAAAAGGTAATAATCGTAAGGGTGGTAAAAATAATAATAAATCCAAGGACGACACTAACAATGATAGATCAAATAATAATGTTGGTGAGGGAAAGAAAGAAAAATAGAAGGTGATTTTTCCTTGTAAACTTTGTAGAGATGAACACCTTACCCACCTATGCCCCAAAATCGAGGAAGCCTCGAGGCTCTTACAAAAGCTGCCCACTGTGATGAAAAATATGTTTCCACATAATCAACACATGGATTTGGGGTCCTCCAACACATGTAATGCATCGAGTGGGAGTCAAAACCCCTCGACACATGAAGGTGTCCATATATGTGTCAATATGGTCAAGTATCATATTGATGTAGCCACTCGATATTGTTATTATAGTTCTTCACAGACTCTTACAGGTCCAGAGTTCCCCCCTCCTTTGGAAACATCCTTACAGATCAAAAATATGGAACCTCTACCTTGTATTCAGAAAGGAGTATTAAAATTCTCTACCCACAATCCTAATGCTAAATATGCCCATAAATATTCGATTGTCAAAGATTTGGTTCAAACCCCTTGTGCAATGTCCTCTTTGGAGGTACTCCAGACGTGTTCTTAATAGAGGAATGCCTTGTTATCTACTTTAGGAGCTCTAGACCCATGTGGCTTGAAGGTTATTAAGTTTGACGTCGTGGATTTTAAGCCTCACTTACCTTACCACGTGGCCTTTCAAATCCATGTGGAGTACATGAAAATTACCATCAAACGCACTATAATTGATGAAGGTGCCACAACGTGCATGATGTCTTGAACTTATTGGAAATCCATTGGCTGTCCAACTCTATCCCAATCTATGACTGTGTTGACTACATTTGATGGGTGCTCATTTCGACCCCACATAATTCTTCCCTCTTTTCCAGTCCAGTTAGGTGGGAAGACAGTGGAGGTTGAATTCGAGGTGGTGGATGTGCCCCTTGAATATAATTTACTTCTAGGGTGTAATTGGACTTATGCCATGACCACAATCGTGTCGTCTATTTTCCACACTCTATGTTTTCCTCATGAAGGGAATGTAGTGATGATTGATCAATTGTCCTTTGTGCATGCTAGTCCTAATGCATCAGTTGGACCTTCGGTCCCAGTGATCGAACATTCTCGGTAGGAAATCAAGGATGTTGGTGTTGGAATGTATTCCTCTCTCATGGGTAGCTTTGATTTTGTGGCACAAATCCATCACATTCATTCCATTTCCATTAAATATTTGTCTTCGATGATGTTTGTTCCTTTTTGTAATTCATATTTCAACAAACCTTGGACCCTAGCTTCCCTAACTATGTCATACGAAGTTCAGTCGTACATTGGGATGGAAATTTGACTGTCATCAGTAGAAGTTGTGTATCAGGATATTCTTAAGGCTACTATTGACTTGGATCCTCTCTCCTCATAGACGGGTGAGGAGGATCCCATTATAGAGCCTGTATGGGCCACCCAATCGTCTTTTTCGCATGATTTCCTTGACGATACTTTACCTTCGGATGAAGCCATCTTAGAGGTCATGTATGATCTTGATAGGCCTTGCGAAGACATGCATCATCGCTCATATTTCCTCCCAGATATTGTTGTTATCGAGAAAGATGAATTTATATCTACCTTGAGTGATATGGTCAGTCACATCATGGTTTCTCTTGATACGCATGGTATTTATGTTGAAAGAAACATGGAGAATATTTCTCCTACCATCACGATCGAAATCTCTCGAATTCCTGGAAAACTTGAGAACATATATATTGGTGCAAATTGTTCACCTAGAGAAATTTATATCTACACCGATATCTTCAAAGAATTTTTTGACATATTTGCTTGTTCATACGAAGATATTCCAGGGATCGATCCCAACATTGTTGAACATGAGATCAAGACTTATTTGAATGATAGAGATGTTCGACAATGACTTAGAGTTGTTAATCCTATGAAGGACCCCACTATTAATGTTTGTTTCATCCACCCGATTCCCTTGAATGAATGGGTGTCCAACCTCGTTCCCATGAATAACAAACAAGGAACTATCCGTTTATGTATGGATTTTTGAGACCTAAGCAAGGCTTTTCCTAAAGATAAATTCCCGACTCCTTTGATTGACCATATTCTATATGAGTGTGTAGGAAGAGAAGTATTTTATTTTATGGATGGATTTTTAGGGTATAATCAAATTCAAATCAAACCGAGGATCAACATAAGACGATGTTTATTTCTCCTTGGGGTACTTTTGCATACCAGAAAATGCCTTTCCACCTTAAAAACAACGAAGCAACCTTCCAACGTGCCATGACCTTTTCTTGTCATGATCTAAAGCATATTGTTGAAGCTTACCTCAATGATATCACTGCTCACTCTCATAAGAGAGTAGATCGCTCCACTCACATTCGATCAATATTTGAGAGATGTCATTACGATCACCTTCATTTGAACCCTCACAAGTGCATATTCTACATTAGGTCTGGTCGTATTTTAGAATTCTTAGTATCTGAGCATGGGATCATGTTAGATCATATGAAGGTTGAGTCAATACTTCTATTTGTTCCCCTGGTAAACACTCGACAAGTTGAAGGTTTACAGGGGAAGGATAATTTCTTGCATTGGTTCATAGTGAACTATGCCAATTTAACTAAAGGTTTCATGCATATTTTGAAGAAATATACTCTGTTTATATGGGATGAGAGAGGCCAGGAATATTTTGATTCTCTTGAGAAAGATTTGGTATCGTCACCTCTGTGAAGCCTCTAGACTACAATACAAACTATTTTCTTTATATCGTCGCATCAAAAGGGAAGGTTGGTATGGTTTTGGTTCAGGAAGACGATGAGATCCATGAGAACATTGTCTACTATGTCAGTTTAAACTTGGTTAGTCTTGAACTTAAATACTCTCACATAGAGAAACTAGCCTTGGTCATCATACATTCCGTTCAAATATTACAAAATTATATTTTACTTTGAAAAACCATTGTATTTGTAGATATCAATCCATTTCGATACATCCTCACTAGGCATATCATAAGGGGGAAATAAAATAAGTGGATTGTTATTTTGCAAGAATTTGATCTCGATTTTGCTTCGATGAAGTCTAAGAAATCGGTTTTTTTTTTTCGATTTGATATCAAACTTATTTCGACTAGATGAGGACATTTTTCATGATGATTCGTCCGTGGATGAACATATCTTCCTTATCTCTTGTTTGGACTCCTGGTATATAGACATTCTAATTTATCTTCAAACCTTGAAGCTATCCCAACATCTGTTGAGAGATGATTGATGATGTATACATAATCAAGATAAAAATTAACTTATCATCAATGATACTTTGTATGATCGAGGAGTATATAATATTTTGCGTCATTTCTTGAGTTACAAGGAAGTTGAGTCGGTTCTCAATGACTGTCATAGTGGGGCTTGTGGCGGTCATTTATCTGGGCTTGTGAAAACCCAAAAAATATTGCGAGCCAATTATTTTTCACCATAAATTTTCAAGTATTGTGTTGAAGAGGTCAAGAAGTGTCACCCTTTCTAGGTGTTCGCTCAAAAAATGCACTCGCACCTTGCCCCTCTTCACCCATTCATCATTTCCAGTCCCTTCACCAAGTGGGGGGTATATTTTATGGAATATAACTCAGGTTTGGCTAGGGGTCATCAAAACATATCATTGTGGCCATGGATTACTTCACTAAATGGGTAGAGGCCATGCCTACCGTTAAATTGGATGGTAATACTACAACATTCTTTGTTTTCAACCAAATTATATCTCAGTTTAGAATCCCAAATAAGATTGTCATTGATCATGGCAGTCACTTTCAGAATCAAATGATGAAAGAGTTAGCATCAAAACTGGGGTTTAAGAACAGTCACTCTTCCCCTTATTATCCCCAGGAAAATGGACAAGTAGAGGCAGTGAATAAATCTCTCAAGACCATCTTGCAAAAAACTGTCAGCTAGAGTAAGTCTGACTGGAATTGGATGTTTTACCCTGGACTTTGGACATATCAAACCTCACTAAATAATTCCATTGATTTTTCTCCTTTTCAATTAGTACATGGCGTGGAGTCGATTTTTCTGATTGAATGTGAAATCCCTTCCCTCAAGTTGTAAATTGAGATCCTTCCTAGTACATCCAATCTTGAAGAAATCCTTGTGCACCTATAACATCTCGATGAGAAGAATCGAGATGCCTCTATGGATATCAAAGAAAATAAATGACGTGTTAAGGTTTAGTATGATAGGTCTATCTATCCTCAATAATACATTGAGGGTGACTTGGTTCTCCTGTATTACCAAGCCATAGAACTATTGGGGCCAGGAAAGTTCAACCCCATGTGGCACGGTCCTTATATCCTATGACATTTTTAGGGAAAGGATCCTATGAATTGGAATAATTATGAAGGGAATATGTTGAATGAGCCCATAAATGGGATCTACCTTAAAAGGTATTATTCTTAAGCCCTCAATCTTTAGCGTGAACTTCTGTATACTAGTGTATCTTAATGTATACTTATCTTTTCCTTTGTGTCATCAACTTGCTTATCAATTTTCCCCTTGGTTGGAAGATGTTAATGTAGTATTCAATTTACTTAGGATTCGTGGATGGTGCAAGTCGTCATACACAAAACATGGCTTCCACCGCATGGGTCATTTACTCACTTGAGGTCCAACTGGTGTCTTCAGGTGGTGTTCATCTGGAGCCATCAACGAATAATGTGGTTGAATATAGTATCGTTATAGAACTATTACGCGATGCCATTTCACATGGTGTTTTGTCTCTAGAGATTCTCTTGGAATCCCAATTAGTTGTATGTTAATTAAATGACAATTACCATGTGAGACACCCTACTCTACTCCAACGATTCCTACAGGTACGAATTTTGGAATGATACTTTGATTTTCTTACTTATAAGCACATATCTGGAAGTTCTAATCATGTATCTAATGCATATGATAATTATATTTTGTATTGGTATATGTCACATAACTAAGAAAAGAAAACACATTCATGCATGTGCACATTGTAACATATATAAGTAAAGCCAAAGACCAATTTTTTTTATATTTCATATTTTCAAAAAATATGGTTTCATAGTACAAAATGGAGCTCATACCCTCAAAATACATATATGGACAATATATATATGACCATGGAATATACACCCATGGCATCATATGTGTGTCATGATAGCACACTATGTCATTTTCAAGATGCCAGAAGAGTGGCACCCACTCATGGGGTACACCCACCACCTGTCATTGCATAGCCTATGGAAGATCATCCACTTGAACCATAGGAATCATGTGCTTCAATCGAGATAGGTTCCCCTTCACATTATGCAGCACTCTCTCTACATCTCTTCAGGCATGCTCATCTCCCTGTCTCCTTTGTTGATTTCATAGGAATCCCTCTAGCCGTTGCATACCTACATCTACGTGAAAAAGCAATTATTAATACTTGATACCATACAAAAATATTTGTGTTTTTTATTCTTTTTGAAAAAACATAAAAAATGAAATATATAAAAAAAATTCTTACCAATATCACCATAGGTAGAACCAGGTGGAAAAGGCATATCTAGATCCCCTTTGTAGTCGATCCTGACATAAGATTAGTCGTTAATGGCTATGACCTATTGATTCCACCAAAAAGAGAACTCATCATTGTAGGGGGTTGACACACTACCACCTCCTAGCCACTTTATCACATTGGTCCACCATGACATGGTTGGATCGCGGGATCCCTGTGGAATAATATCTACTCTAGGGATCAAGCTTGGAATATTCTCAAAGAAAAATATACACAGAATGGATGCGAATCTGAAATTTTTCCTTACCCCTTGTTTGCAATCCATCAGTTGGCTCCTCATGTTAACCAATAGTTAGGTACATGAGTCATAAATAGTGGGTCATAAACACTCCACCACATATAACATGAGTGGCCTTGAGGCTTGTTGCAATGAGGCTGACCCTGAGATCCATGTAAGAACAAGTACGATGATATTTAAGATCAGGATCTCGATCACCCTGATTGGGAGTTGGCTCGCTACTTTATCTATGTATGTAACATAGTGGGTGGAAATGTACTCCTCCATGGTCATACCACCCCTAGCCCCCCGAGCCTTGATATTCACTACCTCACCCTGACAATACAATCCTGTGATAAAATATATGTCATCCACTTCAATCCTCAATGATTTCCCATCGAGGTTGAAGGCCTTTGTCTCTGGATCCGAGTAGTTTACGGGCATCTAGAGTAACCTCAATTGGGCACTCATTACTTTGCGAGACCAAAATTTATAAAGGCCACATATTTTTAAATCTTGTTGGTCCCCTGCATCCCTTTCCATTGATGCATATATATCTTCATGCTCCCTCTCCCTCCATTCAATCACCATCCTGTAAAAGAAAAGTCATTTTTTGAGTTAGATCTTGTCAAAAAAGGGTTCATGGACTTGTATGCGGGTTAACATGCTAACAATATCATATAGGCCACCTATATGAAGGAAGGATTTTATTTTCCCACATACATGGAGGCATGTATGTGACACGATGAACGATAACCCACACATGGCCTAGTTTACATTTTTCGCCCTCTAATACTAAAAAAAAGGGACCTAAAATTGAAATTCAAACCAATGAAATTGAAGTAGAAGGGATGGGCACTTACTTGATCTAGACGGTTGCTAATTCCATTGATCATATCTCTCGCAATTGACACTTGGATATGTGGGGAAAATAGCCTAAAATGCACTATGTGGGTGAAAAAACTCAAATGGTATGGTAAAATGGTTTATTTTTACTATTAGTAGAATTGTTTTACCCACTTCTTATAGTTTGTGTTGATTTTTTGACCTTATGGACTAATAGTACCGTGGAAAGAGTTGGTTTTGGTGTTTTTTTTCAGTATTTTGGTGGTTTCTAGCATCATACCACCCATTCGTGCCTTCAACATGTATGTTATTTCACCAATATATAGGATAGTTTGTCACTACATTTTTCATTCTTGCATTGTCGTATGGATGTGATCCATATACCTTAGGAACGAACCCATTTATTAGTGACACATAACATTCTTACTACTACTAGAAGTGTCATTATTAATAGGTAGAGGCTTACCAAACATGGGTTCCCTCGTTAGAACCTTTGTGACATTTGGTTTCCATGCATAAGTTATTCCATAGGACTGGCAGTTGCTTATAGTTCTGATATGACTTTGCGTTCGAACCCCATATTCTTACTCACAAGCATTCTGACCTTCACCTATGGGACTCCCCCTGAGTCTTAGTTAAGCTCTTTTCAGACTCTCTAAAAAATAAAAATATTGTTGAGTGAACTTGTCTCTTTCACACTCGTTAAATGGATTTGAAAGGACATCTAGTTGGTGTAATTTTAACCCTTTTTCATACCAAGTAGACTACTTACGAAAAATGAACACTCTAGTCAACATTTGCTAGAAGAGTTTTCCTCTGTATTATTTTATACTTTTTCGGGCCTAGGGGACTAAATCTACGAAAAAGGAAATTCTTTCGAGTTAATTTGTAATCTCATTCCATCATCCATATTGTAGTATTGAGCCTATTGTTGGTTCCCCCTTTCTTGTTACAAGCCTCTTACCTCAACAATTTGCATCATTAGCTGAGCATAACCTTTTTTATATCCTTTGCAGCTTGACACCCTGTACCCTAAGAGGAATCATTCCCCCGAGTGTCTATCCACCACAATGCACTTCCTTGCATTGAGCATAGGTATGTTCCATTGTTTGGAGCTAGTTTCTTAATCACGACACTCATTTCCTACCCTGTATCATAAAATGTCTTTTCCTATTAAAAAAAAAAAAAAGACGGGCACAAAAATAATATTATCTCATATCAGAAGCAGTTGTGTCACCTTTGAACATAGCACAAACATTTGTGGCCACTGTCATCCAAATTTTGGGTTTAGCATGACCTTAGGAAGATGAGCTCGTTACTTAGAGTTTACTCCTCTAACTGGTTATTCTTCCAATCCCTATGAAGAGTTTGTTAATGCCTCCTACATCATGAAATGTATTCACACATTGGGATTTGTGAAATGTCTTGGATGACATTATCCTTATTGGTGGTTTCCTCACCTTTGTCAATGGTCTTCCTCATTGGATGTCATTCATCGGGTCTCTTTCATGCACTACTTGCATCTGGTGCATGTGGGAGATGCATAGGGTCATTGGTTTGTGAACATCCTATTCGTCTGAGCTCCTCCTAATCATAAATATATTGCTTTGTACCTCATTATGACTGATGAGAGATTCCCTAATGCTCTCCTTTCAAAGGGTTTCTTTCTATTAACTTCAACTCATCTATTTTGGAAATGAGACCTAGAGTCCTATGAGTACCTATAGGCTTGCATTCATCAGTGACAGGTTCTCCCGCCATAGACAATTGGGAATACATCAATGTCTTATGATCGATGGATTCTTCAAGTGTTCAACCTCAACACCCTTATTTACACTTGTAAGAATGTACTTGCTTCCTTGATACCTACTTTCATTATCAGTAGGTTGTCTCGTGATTGTTAATGATATACATTAATTATCGATAATCAAACGAATTCTCATTTTGTTCAACATCAACTCCTCTATTCACATGATGTAGACTTGCACCTTCCACAGATAGTGTAGAAGACCTATTTCTTACAGTAGCAACATTCCTATTCTGTTGTTGTCTTTCATTGGACCAGTACCTATATGACTTCAATGATCATGGGAGATCATATTGTACTCTATTGTATACAAATATCTTCATATTGATTTTTAGACTGGATTCCACTAGGCCTTGTTTGTGACTATGATATCCTATGGCATGTGTCTTATTTGTATTTCCTATTCATGGCCATGAACAACTATTTGGTATATTTCCACATGGATTTGCAGTGTAATTTAGATTGGCATCCATGTGTACAAAGTCATTGTGTATTGCAATATTCTCATGAGTAACTCACACTCCCATATGAGTCTCCATTACTCCACTTCTGGGAATTATAATGTATTTCGGCATCGTAGATACTCCTCTGACCTCACACATTAGGCGATCATCTATTACAAAAAAAATTTCCTCACCCTGTGAAATTTTATCGGATGGCCTTTTCATTTCCCTATGAAGACTCGAAGTCCCATTTTGTACCTTCTAGAGCCAAACATAACAATTTTCCACATATACGCACCTTATCAGTTAGACAACACATGTATACGTAAGTTTCTCCACTACCGCCTACGTACATCGGGTTTGGTTCTCAAAATTAAAAATTATGTTGGGTTTCCATGCCATGTCACGAGATCCATGATCCTTGACCTTCCATATACTGGATATGCTCTGACTCAACCATTTAGTTCCATTTGAAGGATATAAATTGATCCATAACCAAGCCTTGAGGGAGATAATTCAACTTTGAGAGCAAAGACACTATGGATAAATTTCACTTCATATTGAGTCTGCATCCCTTTATCCTTGAAAGTTTGAACTCATTGTTCAACCCCCAAGCTCTTCCTTCTTTGTGATGGAGAACCTCATTGTCTCCTTTATATGAGATTTCCTTTGGTGGAGGATTGAAGTGGTGGAGGCCCAACCGGAGGGACTTTGTTTCTCGGTTCTAATATGTTTCATTATATAAGTTTGTCACCTCTATACTTCTATTGATTATTTTAATAGAAATAATCTTCTCTTGTCCAATTGATATCTTGAAAATATTTGAATTATTATTCCATGGGCGTATTTGTCATGTATGTTAATGGATTATGATAATATATATTCTAGCATTATATATTATCACCATATGCTTGCATATGTTTTTTTTTTAGGACAAGTTGTAGGTATAAAACTTTGAGTTGCATGCTCAACAGTGGTCTTCATCGAACGTTCAAACGAGGTAGGCTCTTGGCCTTGTGTTGTTAGCATTTCATTTATATAACATACTTGGGATTAGAGTTGATTTATGTGTTTCATTCTGTCTATTGTGGTTTTCCCCATTCCATAGAGAGATTTTCCTCATAACACAAGCCACCCCAAAGTTGGGGCT
>ML834588.1:5548-49906 GCA_009831015.1 Picea engelmannii | reverse complement strand
ATAGGACTTGGGCTTGAACAGGGAAGGACTTGTGTCGTGGTGACATTGGGCACTTGTCCTACGTGGTACCACTTTAGTGCCTCGAGGGGCCTTGACGAAGCTGCTAGTTTGGCCGGTAACAATGCCCATTAGCAAATTGATAGCGTGAAACAAACACTTTTTCTTAAGCTATAAGATAACCAGATATATTTGAATGTCTTTCTGTAAAATTACTTCTGAGAGGGGGAAGAGACATACAAAAAGTATAAAATAGTTGTAATGTACTTTCATTCAAACCTCTAGCACTCATATATGGGGACATACAGCATAACTTATAGTTTTAAGCGATTCTATAAATCATGGACTATGCAGTATGCACCTAACTGCATGAAATTCAACTTTCTGCCCTTTCCATTTTGTTCTCTATTCTCTAACTAGTTTTAAGCGATTCTATAAACCATGGACTATGCACCTAACTGCATGAAATTCGATGTTCAAAAAATCTAATGCAATTAAATAATTAGGTAAACAACTTAGAGAATAGAGAACAAAATGGAAAGGGCAGAAAGTGGCAAGGGGTAAGGTGTAAAAAACTTCCTCGGTGCTCACAACAGGCATTTGAAATTCTCTACAAATCTTATGGTGCACTTTAAAGTTTATATTATAATTTATCATCAAGAATACAAGAACGGGTCCTCAATCACAGTAAGGAAAAGCAGAAAAACATATATTTCCGACCTGATAAAGGACCTAATGCAGAAAAACAAGTAGGATTCCATCATTATGATATTGCTTGGGTAAACACCATGTCCTCGGTGTTACCCTCATGCATAGATACTATGATAATTGTACTTTTGGTAGTTTTTTATAAAGCTTTCCAAAACTCACTTTGTCAAAATTTCCATAATAGCCTCCGTGTTAATTGAGAGAGCTTTCTTATTTTGGCTACCCATAATATATGGTGTTAGGCACTCTTCAAAGATAAGTTTGGCATGAAATATACCTCAATCTCTTCCCAATTTCCTGTAGCTCCCCAAGTATCCTGGGATTGTCTTGCAGTGTTAGTGATCAACCTAGAAAAGTTGACAAAAAATAATTCAGATTCTAACAATAACTGTTACTCTAATACATAGATTCTTACTTCATTTATTCAATGGAAAGCCTTGGTTGCTATAAGAACGGGGCTATTATTTAGACCAAAAATCAGTAAGGAGAGCCTAGTGGAAACAACAATTAGTGATGATCATGAGAGTTCCATAATGATGCTGAGAAGATTCATACAAAGATGAGGGAAATCTGAAACAAAATGCTGATTGGATATTAAAATAAAACTGATTATGGTGGATGCTGTGTAGATACAAAGGAATCAAAAAAAACCAGACTCCTCATTAAAATTTCCTTTGGGATACAAAATCTACCTTCAATGTGTAGATACATTGAAGGTGCCTTAACTTAAAAATTTGACAGAATTCTTCATGGTCTTATTATTTGGTATTTGGCTTTGGTCCCTCTTCAGCTCTCACTCAGAAACATTTAACATAACAGCTTGCATAAATGAAGGTGATTAACGGAAAAGACTACACCTTCACTTAAAAATTTGACAGCTCTCACTCAGAAACATTTAACATAACAGCTTGCATAAATGAAGGTGATTAACGGAAAAGACTACACCTTCACTTAAAAATTTGACAGAATTCCTCATGGTCATATTACTTGGTATTTGGCTTTGGTCCCTCTTCAACTCTAACTCGAGACATTTAACATAATGGCTTACATGGATGCAAGTGGTTTGCTACAACTATAGATTTCAATAATGCTCGACCTGGAAGAACATCGAGACACAAACTGAATGTTGCACCTTAGATTTCATTAATATTGCAAGAATATTAACCTTGCWGATATAAAATAATGCATAAGAATAAGTTCATTAGGGGAATTAACATTTGCAAGAATCCAATCCTGTTGTATATGAAGTAATATGAAAGAATATAATCATAGAAAAGAGTGTGTACAAAGATTTTTTTTTTCGAGAAAATACTTCTTATATTAAACACAGGTGACAGAATATGTACAAAAGGTAGAAGAATGTACAAAGAAAATGTGTACAAAGGGAAGAAAAATTCAAAATTGCTTCCTCTGCGCTACTAGAATTAGAATCAGATCCAAATATGCAAAAGCATCAGCATTCTTAGCATCTCTAACGAAAAGACAACCTTTAGACTGGAGTTGAAGACATACCTCCTCCCCCCAAATCCTATGGAATGAAGGGGCAGAACTAATCTCATTGTCAAAGACACACTTACATCTTCGTTTCCAGACAGAACAAAAGGCATAAACCCTTGAGGCAATTCTAAAGACCCGTGAAAATTGAGAGAACTAGCTGCTTAAAATCACCCTGAAGTACAGCCCTCCGATGCATATTCCCCTAAAAGATGGAAGGAATCTGTGCCTACACCAGAAGCCAACAACTTCTGGCCATCCGACACTCCCACGAAATGTGTTTAAGAGACTTTGCTTTACCACAAATCAGACATTGATAATCCATAAAGCAACTTTTTTGCTAGACAGGATTTTGTTGATAGTCCTTGATAAATGATAAGCAAAAACTTCCAATTTATATGATAAGCGAAAAGGCCACACACTATGAAGCCTTTGAATCCATCTAAACTCCGGGTCTAAGGAGGCCAACCTAGCATTCAAAGTTGGTGCCAATGGAATCTTTTGATGAAGCGGAAAATACAATTTCTTTGAATCATACATCTGAAAATTGGCTTACCAAAGGCTCAATGCTAGTCCCTCCAAATGGGACCTTGCATCTGAATGTTCATCTTGTACAACTCCTCTAATGGGATAAGTCTTTGTACCTCTCAAATAGAGAGCTTGCCCGGAGTAAGAAGAGCCTTCAAATGAGATAACACCCTCCAATCCAACCATGTTCTAGTCTCACAATCCCACAAATCTTTCCAAATGAAGATGCCTTTCCTGCTTAATCTAAGTGCTTGATACCGAGTGATTTCCAGCAATACATCGATCTTGCATCTTCCAACTCCATATAGGGCACAAAGCTAGGTTCCAACCACTTCTATTGCCAGAGAAGTTCCAGAAGCACAAACTTAGCCATAGACTTCCACATGATCCAAATGCTCTTAAAAATAAATGAGCCTCGTCACACACACAGAAAGAGCTGCAAACCCTGATAAGATAAGATAAGATAATTTAATTAATGTCCAACAAACGACCATAAATAGGTCAATGAGATTGCTAAGTACATCAAAATCAGTACATAATAGGAGTGCAAATGCAACTCCTATAATAGAAAATCTAATCTATAAGATCTAAAATCTAACAACCAGTAGTATGATACAAAGTTGGAAGCCAGAAAGAAGCACTATCAAGAGCTCAAGACCCTTGGATAATGTCCCGACTGAAGGTACTGTTAACCCCCAGATTTGCCTATGCAACTGGAGGATTAAGAGCCAGCTAGCTTTCATCAAGCTGGTAGTTAGAGACAGCTTTCACAGAGATAAAAGACAGGTTTTCCATGGATAAGGGTCCATTTTGAGAGGCATAGGCATTTCAGAGGCATATTCATAAATTTTGGAGGAAATTGTTATTTTTAGCAGTCTTCCTATTTTTTTAGGAGACTGAGTTCGGAGGTCCACCTGTCAAAGTGATCACATATTTGGGATCCTTGAGAGCTCACAGTGCCAATGAGCTTTTTCTGGGCAGCATGTGAGACACCGTTATTTTTAGCTGTTAGGGTTCCAAGGCTCATATGACGATTCTGAGCATATATTTGGATTCCTTGCAGAAATCAAATCCGATGAGCCTGATTTCATTGACATGCAAGATGCTGCTATTTTTAGTAATGCCTATTTTTAGGTGTGCTATATTTGGCAGTGTTCTCCTACAGTTCCTTACATTTTTTGTTTTCCTAATTTTTAGGTCAGGCTGCTATTTTTAGCAGTGCTATTATTAGCAGGTGAGGGTGCCATGCTCTTGGTTCCAGTGTGGCATGCGGCATCATCATTTTCAAGGAAAACCTAGGCACCTCCTTTGGTAAATTTGGCAGTGAGCTGAAATTGGTTGCATGCTTCAGTTCTATTTTCAGCGGATGACTCATCAATTATTTTCAGGGAAGGATGACTATGTCAATGGATTCCTTCTTGTTAACTTTGGAAACTGGGAGATGATTACTT
The DNA here is from genome assembly GCA_009831015.1 of Picea engelmannii. Classification (NCBI taxonomy): domain Eukaryota; kingdom Viridiplantae; phylum Streptophyta; class Pinopsida; order Pinales; family Pinaceae; genus Picea; species Picea engelmannii. The sequence goes on along the minus strand of ML834588.1, from coordinate 45,728 downwards.
TTAGAGAAGGCGACATCATGGATTGGTGTGCATGAGAAATTTATTATTGGACAGTGAGTTTATTTTGGAAATTTTATTTAAGGAAAAGTTCATGTCTTCCGTTAAGTCAACATCACATGGACAATAGAGAGAGCGCATGAGTGACTTATTTTTAGAGAAGGTCAACCCCCTCTTTAATGGCTATTTTTTATGGCAGTTCCGTGGTATTTATAGCAGTTTAATTTATTTAAAATAGCCTACTTTGGGGAGTTTGAAAAGTTATATAAGCAGAGCGAGTGGCATTATTTCAGCAAAGTTTTATTCAGTGAATAGCCAACAGTCTTATTTCTTCCATTTTCTCTCTTTCTCTTCTTGCTGCCTACACTCTTTGCAAAGCATATTATTGCAGCCAGTCCTGTATTTTGTCTCTATGATGCAGACAATCTTTTGACAAATACAGTGATAGAATTTGACTATGCAATTTTTCAAAGCTCTTTGAATTCGTTGGTTCAGTAATTTTGTTTGTGAAGTGCTGTGGGTAATCTGGTACATTTACTTTGATTGTATCGATCACTTAAAGAGCACATTCATTCTCTTTATTTCTTTTATGTTCTTTTATATTTAACTGTTGCAAATTGGAATTCTCTCGTATTCGTTAAATATAAACATTCTTATGTCTTTGTTTGCTTGCATGCATACTGTTACCCCCCATGCCTAGGGGTAACTAGAGGAGATCATGTCTCATGGCCCACAATGGAGACAATGTGCAAATAAATATTTGGTTTAGTTTTCTCGGGACAAATGTTTTTACCTATTTATTCTGATGTCTTTTTGTGAGCAGTTTTATTTGTTAGTTGCCTTCAGAAATCAGCAACATTTACCATTCATTTAAACTTCACTACTTCCACTTCAATGATTTTGAAACCTCTATAGTGCCCAACAAAAGAGTCACATTGGTCCTTTAATCATTATCATGTGTCATTTACATTAAGCCTTTGGCTAAAATCAAAATCAAAATTTAAACTGCTTGAAAAACTCAAAAATGGCACAACTCGGTTATGCATTGTTAGTGGAATATTTCTTGCCACTTCCTGAATGCAAAATAAACAGAAATACGAAACCCAAATCACCTAAAATTTTATAAGAGATAGAAGTAATCACACATCAAGTGAACTAAAACTTAATCCATAAATAGTCTTCCCTTGTGTCTTTCAAATCAGGATGCTTTCTAGCGGACACTATTGCTTGTTCTAATATGAGTTACCAACTACGTCATATTTGGGAAGGGTTGAAGAATTATTCATTTGCTTGTGAACCCGTTTCGGCAAAGGACGACCTCGAGTCAATCAAAAGGCTGTCCCTCAAAGCACCTAGCATAGAGGATTGCTCCTCCATCTGGCTTTATCCTGTTTGCAAGTCTATAAATATTTAGGAAGGATCAAACAACCAGCCCTAGTCTCTAATCCAAGCTCTAGTGGAACTCCCCAGAACAAGGTGGCATAAGTGTGGCAACTAGACAGAGGGTGACTTCCTGTCAAGATTGCGTTCCGGCCAATAAAGGCAATTCTTCCACTATTTTAAAGATTATTTTATGCAATTTTTTTGCTTTGACACTGAAACCCGTGTCCTATTTGCCTCAGTTGTAGCACTTTGAGGTTGGAATCCAAGACATATCTCAAATGGTGTATATGCAATAGAGCTCTAGATGATCCAATTATAATTGTGGTGTATAGAGGGAAGATTATCATCCCATGTTTTCAGATATTTCCAGTTATGTTTCCGCCATATCGGAACAATGGTCCTGTTGAGGACTTCCGATTACTAAACAATGAATAACAAAAGTTTTCTCCTTTCTGAAAGATTATTAAGAAAATATGAGAAAACAAAACTTATTGGATAGGGGGGACGATCGATAACTCATAGTGTCTACTAAGAATCCGGACCGACTCCCACAACCTAAATAGTGAGACTAGCCAATGGCCTGTCCCAGAGACTCCGTGGGAGGACTGAATTCCTGAATTCTGCGAATCTGAGGATGTTGAGGACGAGCGAAACATGTGATACTGGGGCGAACAGTTATGAACAAATCCAAAAAAAACACAATCATATCATCACCTTAGAAACACCAACATGTAGAAATTGATACAGTTAAAAGACCCGTGCGCTCTATGGATAGAGAGCCTTCAAAATAGAGACAGCCCTTTTCTATGAGAGGATAAGTTGCAAAGCTCCATTAGACCAATTGATCTGAAGCAAAATTAATTATTGCAATTCAATCCATACAAATAGGACAGGAGAGACTTAGATAGAACTTGCTACGCACACGGAGAGAAAGCAGAAATCAGCAGAAATCTTCTTAAAAGAAATGTATCAATGAATTACGAATGGACACAGTGGTTATTTATACGATTGGCAAATGCCATTTTAAAAGTTTTCCTCCAATTTAGCATGTGGGTCTGTTTTATTACAAAATAGAAAGGTAAGAAAGCATGACCATGTGTGTCTGACCTTTCAATTTGGCCATAGAGCTCAATCGCCTTGGGCTCGCTATCTTCATTGCTAGCCAAAGCAAGGAAGCCCTCCTTCCTCTTCTTCTTCTTCTGTGTAGTATGTTGGCGGTACCCAATTTGCAAACTGGCAGGGAAACCTCTTGAAACCGACATTCTGCTGGCAGCATGTGGGATTCTAGCAAACGCTCTGATTGAATTCCTGCATCTCAAGTCATAATCTGGAGGCACTTGAGCAGAGCAGATGGTGCTGATATTAACAGTGGACATGGAATGAAGTTGGTTTTGGAGTTCTTGAGGCGCTGATAACCCAAATTTCGATATGCAGCCTGCCATAAGATGCTTGGTAGTGATTATGATAGAATAAGTCAAGTGGGTATCTGAGTCTATTTTTCTTAGCGCCAACCAGCCTCTGATATTATCCTATATTAATTAGATCTACCTACCTGAACAAGCCCAATTGGTAAACTAATATTTTTGTTTTCTAACATTTAGCGACCACAATCATAATAAGATTAAAAATTCATTTGCTAAACTAGTGTCTTTGTTTTTCAAATTCATGCTACAATTAGGAAGGACAATCATACTAAGATTGAAAATTCATTTACCTTCATGGAGAAAACGCTGATTCGTGCAATTAAAAAAATTATATATTTTGAAGAAAATTTTGATCGATGTCAATTCAGTGTTTATAGATGATGTGATTTTTTTATATAGGAATCAACTTTACTTAACATTTTATAATATGTTTTTGTTATGATTTAGTTTATACATTTAAAAATGTTTTTTAAGCTATCCATAATACTTCATATTAATTTGAAAAATAAATTTTACATTGTCTAAATTGTTGTTGGTGTTTTATTGGAAAACTAGAACAAAGCGAAAAAGCAACTTGTCTAACCAAATTGTCTTGAGAAGCTTATAAAACTTAATACTACATAACATAAAGTACAAAAATTTAAAGGCAAAATAGTAAGAGTTGAGAGAAGTCTCATTAACATGTTGATGTCTAAGATGAGGAGGGGCCATAACCTCATTGCTTCTAAAACTAGTAAACCAAAAAATTAGCATGTTTAACATACAAAAGTTAAGCATGCAAAGCATTATCTTTAGCAACTTGAACTTAGGGTAGAGTTCAGCGAAATCTATGCATGCGAGCTTTTCGACGGGTAAATTGATTTTGTGGTCTACCAGTTTGATCTACAGTTGGACAATATCAAGTTGACGCAGAATCTCATGATAGGCTTCGTTATGTTCGACCAACACCTTGCCCATAAGGGACTTCATATGCTAATATAAGTCAATTGTCTAGTAATGATTAGCTTCTCGAGTGTGTGAAGAACCAAAATCAAGAATCCAGGAGCACATATCAGTGTCCACAACTTCGTTTTCAGTGAAATGCTTGTGGATCCTCGTATCAATCTCACCTGGATCAATTTTGGCTTTAATTTCAGGGGGAGTATTGGCTTGGTATATTGTTGCGGACATTTCAACATTCATTTACACCTGTGAGGTAGCAAGTTTGTCTCTTCTGCATTGCAACCAACGGTTGGAGTTGCCTCTCGCCATGAAGACTAACTAGAGAAGAGGGCATTCGAAAGGGGAGAACTAGAGAACAAAAAAAATACCAAAGGGAGTGATCAAAGTCAGGAAGCAAGCCAAAGGAAGATGAGAGCGCAAAGTGACAAGATATGGAGTCAGGGGTGGCGAAGGGTTTGGCCATGGAGGAGGTTGTATAAAACTGTGAACGTTGATGGAGACAAGCTGGGACCATAAGCTTCCCATGAAGAGAACCTTCATTGTCACAATTGGCAAGTAAACCATCCAAATCCAGAAAGGTACAAGAGGAATGAACGTTGTAGGAGGGAAATACTCCACTACATAGGTCGCACCTTCTAACATTAAACCCATTTGAACATGGTCAAGACGAAAGGTTTCCAAGTATGACATTGAGGGTCGAGTTGAGGACAAGTGTGCACGAGCCCTGAAGAACCATCTCCTTCCACATTCTCTTCCTTATCACCCTATTCAAGAAAGTTTATACATTTTAATTATAATTAAATTTTATATTCAATGGATCATTAAAATTTAATTGTTTTAAGTGAAATATTTTAACTTAAAACATAAATTATAAAAATTATATTAAAAACAAAACTTTTCATTGTTTTAAACAACTTCATCGTCTAATAAATTATATGTAATATTTGTTTTTTAATATATGCATGTATAAGATTTTTTATAAATAATATATTTTATATATAATTTTTTAATAAATTTTATATATAATGATTTATGGGGAAACAATATATCTTGGATTAATAGTTTAATAGAATGAATTTATCTTTAAATTATTTGAAACTCTTATATATACTATAATATACTTTTCAATATTCATATCTTTATTAATCTTTATAAGATTATAATCATGTTATTTCATGCATTAATTTACACTGTCAAGGTAATTACAGGGAGCCAATTTGTTATGATCATACACTCATCTTGAAAATCGCTCTCTCCTTCTTCACTTATACATTGGTAGATATGACTCCATAGCTCTTCTAATTAAAACTTGCTTACTCATTCTTAGAATTTGAAAACTGATCTATTATTAAAAATCTAATACTTTCATTGTGAATACAATCAAAATTATTCTCCAAGATCATCATCATATCATTGTTAGCATATCATCGTCAAACCTCTAACAAATGACACCTCATCTTTTCCTCTTGCACTTCATGAACAAGTACATTTATAAGCATATCATTATCAAGCCTCTAACAAAGAGCACCTCATGTTTTCCTCTAGCCTTTCATGGACAAGTATACGTTTTCCTCTAAAATCATATATCCTTCCTTTACTATTATCTTCTTAATCTTTATAATGTAACAGAAAATAATAATAAAGTCAAAGGGTCCCTTCCATTCCATACCAATGATGGTAAAAGTATCAAAGAACTTATTGTGTAATTATTGTGGAACATTGTAATATGCCTTGCTTGCTCTTAAAACACTTTTACACCATTAATGTGGAACCTTGTTGTGTACCCATACTATAGAATCCAAAATTCTACATCTTTGTATAACACATCTTGATCCTTTTCCATCCTAATCTGTGTTAGGAAGGGCATCTCAACTCAAGGTGCACTTCAAAGACATTCTCTATGAAATCATTTTTACGTATATTATATAAAACCCAAATTCATTCTTTTTTATAAAATTTTGCATGTGTCGCACTTTATGTTGTAATAATCAAATCCATCTAGGGATGTGGAGCTCATCAAACAAACCTCATATTGCTTAGTTATGAATTCAATCCACTCTCTAGTAAATCCTTATAGTAAAAGGATACTCAACAACTTCATTGGATGGAGATCATGGTGGGGACTTCACATCCCATCTGGTTTTCACACAGCCACATAGAAATAAATATAGTATGTTATTCCCACGTTAATTGTCAGAGATTGAACCAATGCTTCTTCACAACCAACATATTGAGCATATGAATCAAAATTGGTGTTCCCAAGTAGAGGCTTGCCAACCTTGTGTCCATCTCCTTGAAAGTTGTATGAAAATATTTTCAATTGTTGTGAAAGATTATTGTATTGTTGTCTTTTTAAGGTAGAAAAACCTATCATAACTTAGTTGTTAATTGATAGCAAGGATAGTTATCACTAGGTGTTATCCATGAATGTTGATTGACTTATCATTGTTGTTCAACGAAAACCATGCCACCTAAAACAATCTAATGTGGTTCGTAAGGGGGCATACTTTTACTCTTGCCAAATACCTCTGGGTCTTGGGTTGATAACCTATTTCCTTACATGCGAGGGGAGGAGCTCTTAGCCAATTAGAAGTAGTTTTAGGTCTTACTTCAAGACCAAAAGATGCTTTCAGCCTAGATAGCATTTGCAAGAAAGCCAATACTCCTTGTGGTCATCATCGAGGCTACCTCCAATGGGGTCATGTGCTTTCTAGTAACATCTATCCTTAGTCCCATACATGAAATCAAATACTACCCCCAGTTGCATTTTAGCCTCTTTCCCAAGAGCATTGTATTGTTGTCTCTATTCACTCAAACATCAAATTCAATGAATTTCACACCATTTTTTGTGGTTTCATTAATTGTTTTTATATTTTCCTTTGCTATATGGTTTGTTTTTTCAGGAAAACTTTGTGAGGAAGCTTCTCAACACTTCCCTACATTTGTAGATGATACCCAATGTAAACCCGTCGACATTAGGACATTGATTGTCGACATTAGGTATGGAGTAATACATGTAACATAGGCAGTTAGCCTGGGGAATTGACCTCGAGACCCCCTACATGAAGCTCAAAGCACTCAACCACTCGTGCTAGGCCATTGGGTTATTCTCCTCTATTGCTATATTTAAATGTCTTCCATATTTAATGGATTCACAAAAGTATATTGAAACTACAATATATGTTTAAATGTTTTGGGGTTCTTGTTTATCATGCAATCCAACTTTTTTTGTAATTTAGCTACTTCTATATTAATATGTACATGCAAAATACAACTAGTGTTAGCTATAGGCTATCCATGAAAGAGAGGACATGCTACCAATGGTCTTAGAGTATGTCTTTCTCTCCAAGGAGAGACACTTACTAATTGTAAACTAGAGGACCAAGACCTAGGGTTTATGCTTAAAAGAGCTAGCATTAACAAACTAACATAAAACCTAAACAAGTTGGAGCTTAGGTGTCTAAGTCCTCCTCCAAATCTATGAAGATTGGGAGAGTATCTTCATCCTACAAGGTGGAAGTCATGCCTTAGTAGTGCTTCATTTAGACAACTCCCTTTACTTTGTCCTCCTTCCATTTCGCTTGTTGGTCAACATTGCATAACTCAGTTTCCACCTCCACCTCCTGGACATCATCACTATAGGCTTCATAATCCCAAATGAAATTGATCAAACCATCATACTTGTTGTCAAGTTGTGCTAACTTATCATCATATTTTTTATCAAGTTGGTCCAGCTTAGAATTTCAAAGCTCTAATTGCCTCTACTCTCAATTGCATCGGTCACCAGCCCCTTGACCTACCAATATAGTTCTATTATTTAGGCATATTTGGAATATGTGTTGCTGGAACAACTAGGGGTAGGGATATGAGGCATTAGTCATGCATTAATCTATGCCCTAAAAGTTTGACCATGTCTTCTCCTTATCTTTTCCTCTATGCTTTCCACCTCACCTTTAACCTATATGGAGAAGTGAACATGATAGGATTTTGCAACAACCCTTGCAGTGATTAACTTCTTCCTTCCTTGGACCTCACCTTCTCCCAAACTCTCAGCTTGTTTAAATTTGCATGGATGCCTCTATTGGTGCTCTCAAAATTCGACACAATAAAGGAGCCGAGGTGTGGCCTAGGAGTCACATACATAATACCTAAGCCACAAATGCCAATCCCGTGAAGACAGATCCAAAGTGACGAGCGCGAAACAAAATCCAAGCATTAAACAACACTAAAGCTATGGACAAAGCCAAAACCTTGAACAAATCCATAGCCATAAACCCCAAACCCTAGCTAAAAAATCCATTAACATGATTCTATCAACCCATAAACTAAGAGCCATGATAATGTAAAGGAATCCTTTGAATTCCTCAGGCCATGGCAACCATCAAGAGACTAATGGTAACATATAACTGCAGCTCAACCCAGGCTTCCATGATGTCACGATTCTACTAATTTCCCATGTATAATATAACTTGTATTGCTTATTGTCATCCATAATGCCCAAAGTTAATGCCTATCATGGCCACCTCTAGTTTTGAATGCACGTGTTAATGGAAGAGCATGGGGAGGGGGGGGTTCACTTTGATAACATCTAGTCCCTTCCATTGCTTCCCCCTATCCTTTCTGCATGTGCCTCTTGTACAACATTCCATTGCATGGAGGATACTCGTTGACCTTCACCATCCTCCTTAGATAACCTCTCTAGCATCCCATCTGAAGTCTCATGCAATCCATCATTGCATTCTAGAGTTTCTTTGCATTCGTTTTCATCATCCAAATTTATTCAATTATTTGCATCTTGCATATTCTGATACATTTTTACTCTCTTTAGAATCCTCTTTATTCAAGGTTATACTAGTTTGTACTTCATAGCTTCATCTAGAATAACGTTACTTGATTGTGTCGAAATTTGTGGGACAAATGATCCACCAAAACTACATGTTAATGTTAGATAAGCAGGTCTAGATTTTGCAACATTTCAATGAATGTTTGGTTGCTTTTGTTCATCTACATGGTTAGGGTTTTTTTTATTGCATTACCACTTTCAAAATTAATATGCAATAAAAACAACTACAACCAAACTTGTGTGCAATGGAAGTTTTGAGATGAATATCACACTAGCACCACTTGAAAAAATACAATATAATAATAATAATAATAATCTATTTTTAAGGTCACGTCCAAGCTACACCAAATTGTTGTATGAGACCCCCTTGTTTGTGGGACAATGGACCCCCCTCTGCCCAACGATTTGACTAGTAAAGTCTACGAAGGTATACATACCCTACCCCCCTCTGGATTTGAACTTGTGACCTCTTAAGAGGAAACACATGTTCTTAACCATATAAATATAAAGTGAAAATTTTAAGATGAGTGTGCATCATGCACTCTTATAATAATTAGCATATCCATTAAAACACCATATATTCAACTATATATATCCCATTTAATACATAAATTATTAAAAAATAAATATTTCAATATTTACCTCATTTCAATACCACTTAAAAACATGCATAAAAAAAATACAATAAATAAATAAATATACCTTCTTATTATACATATTTATAATAAATATTTACCTCCTTCCAATCCCACTTAAAAACATGTAGACAAATTTTTTTTATATATATATATATATATATATATATATATAACCTGATTAAGAATTCAACCTTTCCCCATAACTCATATTCTCATGATTTATTGCATTAAAATTTTATTATCCACTTTCATTTTATATTATATTTAATTTTATAATTTTATAATTTTATAATATTTATATTATATTTAACTTTATAATATATATATATATATATATATATATATTTTAACAGGAACGGATATGTTTTGGTATTAAAATTTATGACATAAATGTCAAATTACAATTTTTCAAATTTATCGGGACAACTACCATTGTCCCTCTATAGTCAGGAACCCCCCGTCTCTAATTTTTACATAGCGGTGTTTTTTGAAATACAGATATCCCTTTAGCGGCACAAATTCCCCTAACTTAAACACGCATACAAACTGCTTCAGCAAAAGGCAAAAAAACATAAGAACACTTCTAAAGAATTGGAACCCAGTTTTCTTTATCGTTCCATACTAGAGTGCCCGCAGGAAAAAGAGCAGCTCTATTTGCTTTCGCGTCCGCCTCTTTGTTGTTTCCCCTCAGAACATGGAAGAAGCTAATCTTCTGAAAGAAGCTGACAATCTTTCTAATTCTCTCCATCAATCTAGAAAGGCGGAGATCCTTCGGATTTGAGTTTTCCACTAGCATTTTTATGAGGATCTGAGAATCGCCAATGATCTTTGCTTCCTTGATGCGCATCTTTTGTAAAATCTCGAGATCTTGAAGCAATGCCAACGCCTCTGCCTGGGTGTTGGTATCTTGGCCTAGGACCCACGCATACTTGTGCTCAATTTGTCCTTGCTTGTTTTTTATGACTCCCCTTGCACCTGCATTTCCTGGATTTCCTTTTGCTGCCCCGTCGAAGGACAAGGAGTAGCAATCCATTTCCTTGTTCCAATTTCTAAAGCTTTCTTTTGGCATTCTGATTTGCCAGTCCTTTCTCTTTTCCACATGGGTATCTGCGTTGGAATAAAATAATCCCAACGATCTTCCCCACTCCACCTCATGAGAGGAGAGGTTTTTATCTGTGAAGCTCCACATATGCTCATTCAAGAATTCTTTGAGGGAGGCTATTATTCTAGTCATGATGATTTTTGCATTGTGTGTTTTCCCTTGGAAGATCATGTTGTTCCGTTCCAACCAGATTTGCCAGCAGGTAAGTTTTGGAAAAACCAGCCATGCGGCCTTGAACCAACTATTGTTTGGGAATTGTCCGGGGTAAAAGTGCAGCCAATTAGTGTGCAATTCGACAATATTTGTTGGAAGCGTTGTGTTCACTTGGTAGTGGGACATCACTTAGCTCCAAACTTCTAATGCATATCTGCATTCCAACATGATGTGGTTGGCGTTTTCTTCATTTTCCAGGCACAGGGAACACCTGGAGGGGCCGTGGAAGCCTTTCTTTGCTAGGTTGTCTAATGTAAGCACTCGATTGTGACATAGCAACCAATTAAATAGATCAATTTTGGGGATGCATTTTTGTTTCCAGAGACCTATCCATAGCGATGGACATGGGGGAACATGTGGAATTGCTCGTAGCAATTTGTAACCATGTGCCACAGAGTATACCCCGGAGTGCACCCCCCATCCTTTCTGATCGTTCTTCTTTTCATGCGCTGGAGCCTTCCCTTTAAGCTTGGCGCACAATTTCAACCAAGCAATTTCCAGATTATTCGGCAAATTCGGCTTTCTCCACTCCAGCCAGTCATTTTCTTTCCAAACTGAGATATCCCACAGAGAGACGAGGCCCACATTCTTCATCCAAAGACACAAATCATGAAGCTCATGGACATCCGCGAGGGGAGCCTCGTTCATTATTCAGTCTTCCCAGATCTTTATAATCTTCCCATTCCCCGGGATCCAGTATAAATTGTCTTGAATGAGCGAGTGAGCTTGCATGCACAATTTGTGAATTTGCGATCCATTAGTGACTTTGACAGGTCTGTCAAGGCAACGTTTTCTTGGACCCATAAAATATTTCTTCCAGAGTGCATGTTGCGCCCAGCCAGCCTTAGGAGCAATCTGCCTCCAGAGAAGTTTGGTGCCCAACGCTAAATTATGCGTTCTCATATCTTTGAAGTTCAGGCCTCCCTCTAATAATGGCTTGGTGACTTTGTCCCAATTGACAAGAGGCAGTCTGTCTCTGTTTTGTTTACCTCCTTTCCAGAAGAAGCTTCTTACACATCCTTCCATCTTCCTGAGCATTCCAAGGGGAGCTAGCATAAGGGAAGCTTGATAAATTGGGAGACTATTTAAAACCGATTTTATAAGCACTATCTTTCCTGCGATATTCAACCAAGAGAATCCCCAGGCCTGCATTTTATTTTTAAATTTATCAATGATGGGGGTCCAATCCTTACTTGTAGGATTTTTTTGGAAGATAGACAGCCCAAGGTACTTAAAAGACGTCCAATGCATGGATCCGCCAAATCCCCAACATCTGGCAATGGAATTGAGATTTCTTTGTGTCACGTTCCAGCCATAGAAATGACATTTTTCTAAATTTAGTCTGTTGCCCGAGGCCTTGTAGAACTCGTCCACCACCAACTTGAATTAACTGGCAATATGAATAGAAGTTGCCCCAAGGAGGAGGGAATCATCTGCAAATAGAGCATGATTAATTTCTTTTACTCCTCTCGCTATTTGGAGGCCTAGAGTATCCTGGTCAGTTCTGCATTTTTCCAAGGTGAAACTTAAGGCAGAGGCTTGGAGAACAAAGAGCATAGGGGAAAGCGGGCATCCTTGCCTTAGCCCACGCGTGGCTTTGAAGAATTTTGTTGCTCTCCCATTCACCAACGGAGCGATCCAGGTCTCGGATATACATGCTTTGATCCAATTAATAAAGCCACGCCCAAAACCAAATTTTTGCAAAACTTCGAACAGGAAAGAATGCTTGACCCTGTCAAACGCATTTGCAAAGTCTAGTTTAGCTATCATACCTTTTTCTCTTCTCTTCAGACTTGAGTGAAGCGCTTCTTAGACTAAGATTATGTTGTCCACGATTTGCCTTCCTTGAACGAAGCCCCCTTGATTCTTCGGTATGAGGTCTGAAAGAAGCCCTTTCAATCTGTTGGTGATCACTTTTGTTATGATCTTGTATCCAATGTTGCACAAAGAAATGGGGCGGAACCTGTTGAAGGAATGTGCACCCTTTGCTTTTGGTATGAGGGCGAGGAACGTGGAATTCATGTTGCCCCCAATTTTCTTACAGTCTTGGGATTTTAGGATCATTTTATGTAAGTCTTTTTTCACAATCTGCCAGCAAGATTGGATGAAGTTTATCGTAAACCCATCTGGGCCTGGTGCTTTATCAGGGCTCATGGCGAAGAAGGCGTCCTTTATCTCTTTCCTAGTGACCTTAGCCTCTAGCTTCTGATTCATTCTAACTGTAATTTTAGAAGGTATCTGATTTAGAAGCTTGTCACTGCGTCCCTGCACCTCTACTTCATTAAAGAGGATTTTGAAGTGGTTGAAGGCAACCTTTTTGATGCTTGGGAAATCGCCATACGTTTGAGGGCCATCCTTAATTTTTGAGATGGAATTGTAACCTCTCCTAGCTTGGGCTTGCTTATGGAAATAAGAGGTGTTTCTGTCTCCAGATTTCAACCATAGGCTTCTGGATTTTTGCCTCCAGTATTCCTCCTCCTGTCTGCAAGCGTTTTGAAACTTTTGTTGCAGCTCTTCCTCCCTTTTTATTGAAATTTCAGCCTCTTCCATAATGACTTGATGAGTCTCAAGATCTGCTTGGATTTGTTTTCTTTCATCCTCAGGACTAGGGATGGTTTTGGCCCAGCTTTTCAGGGCTGACTTCACTCTTCTTAACTTTTCCTCCCATACATAGAATGGGGATCCCGTGACCGACATCCTCCATATTTCTTCAACCTTCTTTAAAAAATCCTTTTGACTTATCCATAGAGGACTAAATCTAAAGGGAATGGGGCCTAAATTCCTTTGAGGAGTGAGAACCAGCATTATGGGCTTATGATCTGAAGTACTATTAGAAAGAATCTTCATTTTCACATCAATCCTAAGAAGCAGGTAAGAACTTTGAAGAAGAAACCTATCTAACCTGGCAGTGATATGCCCAGGGCCTACTCACTTATTTGACCAAGTGTACTTACCTCGAGAAGGCTTGACGTCGAGCAGATCCCAGTCTTGGATGAGGTCCTCCACCCACTCTCGAGTCGGATCTCTTACAATACAACCCCCACGCTTTTTGCTCTGACTGAGGGAGATATTCAGGTCCCCTGCAATTATAATGTTTTCCAGAACTTCCTCATCCGCTAGGTCTCTAAGTGAGTCCCAACAAAACTTATTTTTCCCTGCATTTATCGGAACATAAACGTTGAAAAGACTGAAAACCTCCATCGAGTCTTGGTGTTGAAATTTTGTGAGCAACCGATGTACATTTTTTTTCCAGCTACCATCTTATATTTAGAGTCGTTCCAAAGAGTGCCAAGACCTCCCGAGTCTCCTCTGGCTGAAGTAGCATTTATCCCGCCTTTTTTCCAAAATCTTTTGCTTCTTTGGAGGAAGAGATTTTCCTCCAATTTTGTCTCCTAGACTAGAAATATGTTTGGGTTTTCAGTCTTGATTAGGGCCCTCATGGCTTCTTCCTTCATCTTGCTTCCCAAACCTCTTCAGTTCCAAGAGATCACTTTCATTATTTATTTTTGTGAGTGTGCGGGCCTCCCTTGGAGCCCTATCCCTGGTTTCTTGCCATCTTTGGGGTTTTGGCCAAATTTTTTTCCAAGGTTGGTTGACTTCCCTGCGCTTTATCTTTGTATGTTTTTTTTTCTCTCTTCTCCCTGAATGACATCCTTCCCCTTGCCGATCTTTGGACCGTGGATAGAGAGTCTCCTATCTCTCCTTCCTCTTCGGATTCTTCCGAGCCTTGGCTTCCCACATCGTTGGTCATGCCCTTATCTTTGGATCTTTCCGATTCTCTTTTTGCATGCCTTGCTTCCTTTATCACTACATCCTCAACACCCTCCTTATCTTGGTTTCTTGTAGTCTCCATCCGCTCCTTCTGAGTCGGCTCCCCTTCAGGGAGTTCTTGAGAAGCCAGGCCAAGGGTTTCGAATATGTTTACTGACTCTTTTGACTGGAGGTTTTTCTGGGGCGCATTGCTATCTTTGGCCTGAATTCCTTTACTCTTCTCGTGCCCTACCATGTTTGAGATCTTTGGGTTAGCTTTGGATCTCTTGACCTGCTTCCATCCTTCCTCTTTTCCCTTATCTTACCCACTAATTTTTGGGCAATTTATGGCAAAATGCCCGTATTCGTGACACCCCCGACACTTGAACGAAAGTTGTTCATAATCCAATTTCTGTATATGAGACCAACTTCCAACCTTGATTTTGATAGCCTCCGAGAGCCCTATCTCCAGATCCACCTCCACACATATTCGGGCGCAGTCATATTGATCCTTATTATGTGCCCTGTCAATGAATTTGCCAAGCACATCTCCTATATGTTTCAATGAGTCCCAATTCCAGCAGTGGATTGGAAGATTAGGCATTCTGACCCACATTGGAATTGTTGAGGGAACGTCCTCTTCTGGGTCGAAATCTCGAGTCCATTTATTTAGATACAATCCTTGAGGTCCCATAAAGTATGGGCCATTCCTGAAGATCAAATCCTTGTCGTCTCTGGAGGTGAATTCGAAGAGAAAATAGCCTCTGCCCAGGAAATGAGAGGTGACATTCTGCTTAATCAGCGGCTTCCAATTTCTTATGACCCAGGTTTCAGTGGCTTTGGGGGACGACCACAGGCCGGTGAACTACCCAACAAGCTCGCGCTCAGTCAATGACAGGGCGACTTGTATGGGTACGTCCGGTGGGAGGGAGACCTCGGACATTTCTTTCACTCTTTTAACGAACTTCGAGCTTTTTGCCTTTTTCTTCTTGGGCAAGGAATTGATCAACGAGCAGAAGGCAACGTTGTTTGGAGGGAGCGGAGGAGGTTGGGGAGGAGAGGTGGCCCTAGGCGAGCCCTGCTCCTCCATGGCGGCAACAACCCTAGCAGCAGAGCTACAGAGTTACAACGTGCGTGTCCTGATTTATCAATAAATGTAATGTTAAAAACAAAAACTAACTTTATAATATTATAATAACTTGACTTTTCATTTATCATAAGCATTTAATGTTTTTTTGGTTTCAACTAGATATTTATGAATCATTTATGAGTCATTAAAGTTTATTGTAAATCATTAATTGAGGGAATAAAAATAATCATTCTTTTCATACAACCTAGTATGGGGAGAAGTTGTCACTGTAATGTTGGATTTCTAAAATTTAAAATAAGCTTAATTAAAAAAGTCACAAGTTATTATATATATCATATTTAATATTACTTTAATAAATTTACTATTACTTTAGCATTTACTATTATTATTTATATTTAATATTACTATTACTTTTATTATTTTAATATTTACTCAATTAAAAAAGTTACACGTTATTATATATATCATATTTAAACTATTATTTTAGCATTTACTATTATTATCAGCATAGGTCCATCTTAACCCCATATCTATCAAGCACGGAGAGGGATCAAATCTCTCTAGGTGTAAAACTTGGGGAAATGTTAAAGGTTTGCACCTTTAGCCCTTATAGATCCGAGGTTAAGATGGATCTATGCTAGTTATATAAAATGACAAAGACAATAATATGATGTGCATATAATTTGTCAATTGGGTTTAGTTTGGGTGGTTGGGAGGAATAATTGTTATCCTCTCCACCCAAATTCAATTCTCACGAGTGATATATTGAGCTCATAACAAGTATATTGTATAACTTAAGTGGGCCTAATGGTTAAGAATATGTGTTTCCTCTTATGAAATACTCATTATGATCCCACTATGAAAAAATAATATTCATATTATAAAATCAACTTGACCTATAAACGATGTAAGAGAATATGATGAAGTAATGTAATACTTGTAATTTTCCCTATTTTAATTTAAGTTAATAAAAATATGTAAAAATTTTAAATTTATTTTGCATTAATTTTATATTAAGATTATGTAATTTTTTTATATTTTAATTAAAATTAATAAAAATATGTAAAAATTTTAAATTTATTTTACATTAATTTAATATTAAAATTTGTATCATATTAAAAATTTATATATATTAATATATAATATATGTGTGAGAATGTAAGAGAATAGGATGAAGTAATGCAATACCTAATAATTTTTTAAAATTATATATATATATATATATATATATATATATATATATATATATTACTTAATCATATTCTCCTATATCATCACACATATATTGATGATATTGAATAAAGTTCACTATATTAATATATAATATATGTGTGAGGATGTAAGAAAATATGATGAAGTAATGCAATACTCAATAATTAAAAAATTATATATATATATTTATTGAGTATTACATTATTTCATCATATTCTTCTACATCATCACATATATATTGATGGTGATGATTAAAGTTTACTATATTTATATATATATATATTTAATATATTGATGGTGATAATTAAAGTTTACTATATTAATATATATATATTTTTAATATGATACAATCAAATGTATAAATTTTAATATTAAATTAATACAAAATAAATTTAAAATTTTTATATATTTTTATTAACTTACACCAAAATATAGAAAATTACTTTTTTTATTATTATTATAATAATATATATAATTTTTAATTATTGAATATTACATTATTTCATCATATTCTCTTATATCTTCGTACAAAATTCATTATTAAAAAAATACATTCCATAGGTCAAGTTCAAGTTGATTTTATAATGTAAATATTATTTTCTCACAGGTCAAGTTGATTTTATAATGTAATATTATTTTGTCACAATGGGATCATAATGAATACTTCCCTTCATTTGAGGGTAAATTCTAGACTTCGAAAATTTTATATTAAAATTATGTAATTTTTCATATTTTGATTTAAATTTATATATATATATATATATATTTTAAATTTATTTTGCATTAATTTAATATTAAAATTTCTACATTTGATTGTAAAAACTTGTATATTTGTTTGTATCATATTATGTTTTTTTTTTTTTTTTATAGAAACAGTTAATGGAGCTTTGTATTAATAACAATGGATATGCCATTGGGGTTGGATACATCGATAGAGATTTGCTTTTAAACTGGAAACTATATGTCTAAAGATCCTAACTCAGTACTAATTTGCGGACACAAAGATTATTTCAGCGAGCCTGGACGGCTTCGCGTCATTACATCACTTCTAGGTTGGAAGTTTTTTTTCTTCTTTGACACTGTTTGCCATTCATTGCTCTGGTATGTGGATTGGCTTTCCGTCGGGCGTAAAGGGTCTTCCTTTTCAGCTAAGTCTGCCCAGCTTGCGGTCATGGGTTCTTGTTGGGTGGGCGACTTAGGAGTATCTTCTGCTTCCCCCTTAGCAGGGGATTTAATTTCAGCTTCAGCTTCAGCTTCTTTTGCTTCCCCCTTAGCAGGGGATTTGATTTCGGCTTCAGCTTCTGCTTCTTCTACCGCTTCCAGGGTCTTGCTTTCAGAACGCGGTTCCTTTGACGCCTCCGTCCACCAGGTGGGATTGGACGACCTTTTTTTCCCGGGTGGTTTCCCACAGTTACGGGCTAAGTGCCCCATTTCGAAGCAGTTCCTACACCTGAAACTGAGATTCTCATAATCGAGTTTTTAGGTCCTTGAGTAGTCCTTGCCTTGGAGAATAATTTCAACTGGGAAACCTTTGGAGAAATCCATTTCAACACAGATTCGGGTGAAGGTGGAGCGGGATGGCGTGGAGTCTGATATTCTGCAGAGGAACTTGCTGAGGCCATTGCCAATAGATTGAAGAGAATCATCCCCCCATAAATGCAGGGGCAAATAAGGAAGTCTCACCTAGACTGGGGTTGAAGAGATACAATCCGTGGAGGGGTCAAAGGCAGGGGTCCAAAGTTCCATGGACATGCCTGCTCTACCCCAGAACCACGGCCCAGAGTTAAATACCTTGTCTCTATCGCTTGTAGAATCGAAAACTACCACAAAAAACCCTTTTGCACAGGGGCAGGTAATGACTTCTCCATCTAAGAACGGGTACCATTCAGAGGAGAACCAGGAGAGTAGATTTGGAAGAGACGGCCAAAACCCGTTAAACCTGCAAACTAGAGCATGCCTACTGTAATGGCGAGCATGAGTTAAGGCTTCATGCAACATTGGAATGGAAATTGTCGGAGCTTCAGGAACTACTGCATGCAGCCCGAAGGGGCGACCTTGACGAGAAGCAGCCTCCGACATCGATGCATGCAGATCGGAGAGAGACCCTTGGTGCAAAGCCACCTCTTTAAAGGAGAGGGTCGACACCAGAGGGGGAAAGACTAAGGTTGCTACCAACGGAGCACCAGGGGAAGCACCTGCAAGAGAGGTCGGCTCGGACGTGGAGGTCGCGACCGAGGGAGGGAGGCCCGCAACCATTGCCGTGGCTTTACCAGGAGAGGTGCCACCATGCGCTGGAGACAAGGGGGCCACCATTGGAGCTTCTGCAGCTGCTGCGAAGGAGGGCGGAGGGGGGCAGGAGGCACCAAACCGGCGGCCTGCGGGAGAACCATGAGTTGTTTCCTTTGTGTATCATATTATGTTAATATTGAATAGTTATACATTTAATATCATATTTAATTTTGTGTTTAGTATGATATTATGTTTATGTTAATATGAGAATTGGATTTTGTTTTTATTTTGATATTAATTTTTATGTTAACATTGGTCTTTTGTTTTAGTAATTTAGTTATTCATGTATTAATTAGTATTTTTGTTTGTATTGGTCTTCAATAATAATTTATTTAATTATTATATATATATAGTCTATGTGATCTAGATATAACAACAAGAAGAACATAAAAATTATTTTTTTATTTTTATTTTCCATTTTAGGCATGTAGAATGCAAAATGTGAAGAGTCTTGTTTTTCTTTCTCCTCATGGTTGAATTTCCACGTCAACGCATCCAATGTGGAGTGCCGCGTCAAGATTTCGAGTTGTTCTTACCTTATCTACATCTATGCATTTCTTCATTATGAATGTGGTGAGTCTTGTTGCTCTTTCTTCCCATGGTCAAGTTGCATTATCGCTTCTGGTGTAGAGTGCAAGGCTGAGTTTCTGAGTTGTTCTTCTCTTATCTACATTTCTGCATTCTAAATGCAGAATGCATAATGTAGTCTTGTTGCTCTTTCTCTTTCTCCACGTTGTTGCATCATTTCCTTAAACTTTGTGGTAGCATCCCTACCACCCCATCCAGGAGATGCCAATGTTGGCCTTTTGTTCTACTTAGGCACTTAAGTCTATTTTGTGTCTCATGGAAAACCATAACTTTTTTATACATGGACATCTTATGCAACAATTACTATTATGTTTAATTCGATATTTATGTTTTCATAAAAAAAATATTATTTTTTTACATATATTGTATTAAAAAAATGTCACAATTCTACCCATATGGAAAGGGTACAATGATTCAATAGCTCTCTAATAGATAGTGTGCCACTCTATCCTATAAAATCACAAAGGGGAACTTGGTGTCTACCATACTTCGTATTACGTGTTGATTTGCCTTCTCTTCCATAGGCACGAGAATATTGCGTTATGAACTTATTATATAAAAGAGTGCAAGAAACAAACATTCAACCTAAATTTCTCAAAAGAAACTTGATTGCCTAAAGCATGCTACATGGATTGAGACCCCAATGCTTTATTTCTCTCTACGTCTCTCTCTTAGCTCCTTTTTGGTCTTCCTTCCTCTCCCAAGAGGGGATGAAATGGAGGGATTGTCTATATTTTTCATGTTTACCTCCACTAATTTAGGTTTAATTCCTACAAAATCATCTAAGAGCTCTAATAGAGTCATTCCATTATTAATGTCATTGTCTTTATCTAAGTTCCATTGTTTAGTTGAGATCTTAATTTTGAAAAAAAATTATTTTTATTCGTAGTTCCTTGGAGCTCAATTACTACTTGGTCTTCCTCCCCGTAAATGAGAAAGCCTATTTTGTTTCTAGCAATAACTTGTTATTGTGATGAGTTGGGTTTCTCAAACAAGGGATTTTGGATAGATGGAGTCTCCTTAAATGACTTGGGTAGATATATTTTCTCAAGGACTACCTCACATGAATTTGGAAGGGGATCTATGGGTTTCCTGAATGGTTCATGGATAATGCATCTCTTCTCCAAGTCCAATGATTGTTCTTTCTCTCGAGGTGGGGATCTATGGGTTTCCTGAATGGTTCATGGATAATGCATCTCTTCTCCAAGTCCAATGATTGTTCTTTCTCTCGAGGTGGATTTTGATATTCTTCATTTTCCATGATTTATCCCTCTTCATGGTCATTTGACATAGGTTTCCTTGTTTAGAATTTCAAATTTGTTTGAGTTGACAACTGGAGGGAGACTATACAAAATTTGTTCATTGGCCTATTTTTTAACATTTTGTTGTGATTTTTTTTATGTCGAACTTGTTTTTGATTTGGATTCCCTCTTTGCCATTAGCTTTTGGGGGGGAGGGGGGGCTCTACTCCTCTTAATGACCATGTTTAATTTGATATTGCTAGTTTTTCTTGCATATTATGTGAAGTGCCCATATTCATAGCACTTGTTGCATTTGAATGACAACTACTTAAAATCTAAAACTTGAATATGAGTCTAGTCGTCCATGTTTAATTATTTCTCTTATGGGTTTCTTTCTCCAAATATACTTCCACAAAAATATTGGCACATGCATGGCCTCCCTTCGAATTGGAACAATGAACATATCTACCTAGGTTATTTGCAATGGAATTTGTGGTTGGGTCATCCCAAAATATAAGAGGGAGGTAAGGTAATGTCACCCAAAAAGGAACTACATTTGGGATTCTTCCTTTGGGTTAAAATCCACGGTCCATCGATTCATATACAATCCCTTGGGACCTATTATAGTTGTAGGTTGGGCAAAGCCCGACCCAAACAACAATATGGTGAAAACTAAGATAACAACTATTTATTGTCACCTCATATAGGTATTCCCATCACTTTAGAGGTGGAGTGATCACCTCAAGGGGGAAATCTCGGGTGACCCTAGGGGGAAATGAGACAAAAATGTGTACTTATGAATGGATACTCCCATAAGTCAAGTTTTTAAGTGGAATATGGCTATGATGGCACATCTCGGAAGTGGTGTAAGGTTTCCAAGTCTTTGAGCAGCTGAAGAAAGTGTTTATACCTGCCCGAGACACAAGAAAAGCCAATTGTATGAGGTAAATGTTAGGTGGACAAGCAAGTTAAGCTTGTTGTCCCTATTTGCAGGAGTCAACAAAAATATATATCAGCAAGTAAACAGTTGGTATAGTTGCTAAACAAATGCTAAAATTCTAACAAATGATGCAAGAGGTAAGCTAGCTAAACACTAGTATAACTCAAGTAATAAAGCATAGACTTTAGCATCAATGTAAGGTTGTTATAGAAAAGTATTGCAGAGATGTATTTGCAGCCTTATGGCTGTAGCAAACAAGTTGTCACAACAGAAAAATCAGCCACCCAAACTTGCAAAGAATCCACCCAAAAGATGCGCTACAGCTAGTAGATTATGCTGGCAAACTCTTAACAAATTCTAACGGTTGAATTGTGAGTTATTTAGAGATTTGTTTAGGGTTTGTTGTAGCCCTAATGGATATAGCATTAAACTTATTACAGCAGCAAAATTCTTGGCTAGAAGAGGATTCCCTTGGGACACAAGAATGCTTATAACATGTAAACAATAATCCAACTTGAACAAATCCAATATCTCTCAAAATCACGTTTACCAATGCAAACAATTTATTTCTCCAATGCAATAAAAGATTAGTGCCTTGTAAAATGGGTTGTAGAGTCTTCTTGTATTAGGTTGGGACTACTAAACCTCAAGGGGCGTAATCCCTTTTACTCCCTTGAGATAACAAGCCTAACAACGTAAAGTCTAGGAGGGTGTAAACCCTTTTACTCCTCCTAGCAACCTTTGCAATAGCCTTTTCAACAAACAATAATGACAAAACTTGGTGGAGGTTCTAAATATTTATGCTCCTTCAAGGATCTAGCCAATAAAAAGCATGGAACAAGAAAGAAAACTAACAAAGTGCAAATTTTCCTTAACAATTCCAAGAAATGCCAAGACAAAACCCTAGTTACCAAACAATTTTCATCACTAAAGCAAAGAGAAAGAGCCTCCAAGAGTAGCACCACTTCACTTCACTTCATTAGAAAAGAGAAAACCATATCACAGGACAGAGAGAGAGAGAGAGAGAGAGAGAATTTTCCCAAGAGGGGCGCAAATTTCAGCAAGTATCGTCTCACAAGAGGGAGAGTTATGAACCAAATGAGACACAAGTGATCTCTATTTATACAATTCCTCTAAAAAATAGTTTGTCCACATAATTTAGGGTAAAACACAAGATAAGGGGTCAATAACCTTTATCTTGCCCCTTTACGAAATAATATTATTTAATTCATACTTTGCACATAAAAGAGACCCTAAAAACATGACATCACCCTCCTTTTAGGTAACTTTTGGCACTTTAGATCAAGTTGTTGAGTTGGATATGGGTGAGCTAGGCCTCCAAAGGTCAAGTGCCTTCGATCCAGGCCTCTCCTCCATGATCCTTGGGCTCTTTCCTCCAAAATGTGCCAACTGTCCTCAACCACCACCAAAACCCTAACCCTAATATGACGCAAGCCATCAAAGGTGACATTTTGGCCTTCTTAGGCAAATCATTTTGGTGTTAGGGGCTAGGTTAGGTCCTCCATGATGTATTTTAGGCCTCCAAAGGCATGTCTTCATCGTCCAACATGTGGGCCCTTGGCATCCAACCTGTGGGCTTCAAGTCCCATGGAAGCCCAAACTAGGCTTGTTCTTCCAAAACTGTCCACCAATTGGGTCCTGTAAAGACAAATAGATACACCCTCCAAGGATATCAAGTCAAATATATCACGATGAGTAAATCAAATCAATAAAAGAGCCATCTAAGCATGTACATCCAAACCACCTCATCAAAATAAACCAATGTTCAAAGACCCTGTGCAATTTTCCAAGTTTAGGTATAAGAGGGTTGACAAAACAACCTATTTGGTGAATTGTACCTCAAGTTTAGAGGTGTTTCCTGAGGGGACCTCCTTCTAAGTCATCTGGATGAGGTGTCATGTATGGGGCGAGTACTTTTGGGCATGGGATTCATGACATACATGGGGTCGTAGTGTCTCATTTATGGGTGCCTTTGTAGAGGGTGTGTTGCACCTTCGTTTTCAATGCAACCTTTTTCCAATCCCATTTGCTTATTTTTATTCTTTTAGGATATTTACAAGTTGAAGCCAAGGTGGGGATTCTACCTAAGCATGAAAAATTGTGCGCACCTTGACTCTACCATGGTCACATCATGCTTCCCCAAGTTGAAAACATGTGTGGGGCTTCTACCTAAGCAATAAAAACGGTGCCCACACATGCTCCACCCTGGTTGGTATTTTGTTATTAATTATTCTTTTACGTGTCCCATCAGTTTCTCATGATAGACATTTCATTGTCCTTGGGATCCCTGAGCAAGCATCTAGAAGGTTAATGATTGGATTTTATTGTATAGGGGACCCCACTACATTTTATTGTTGATAGTGGAAGCCAGAAGAACCTCATCTTAGTAGAGGTCGTCAAATAATTGGGATTGTTGACAACACCACACCCGCAACCATACAACATCGGGTGGCTTCGCCAGGGACGATATATTTGTGTCAACCAACAGTGTCAATTGTCATACGACATCCAACTCTTCAAGGATGAGGTATTATGTGATGTTGCCCCATTAGATGTCTATGTTGTTCTTTTGGGCCAACCATATATGTGTAAGCACCATGTTATTTATGAGTCTTGACCCTATAGTGTCCTTGTTACTATGGGGGGTCATCTTTATAGGATACTAGAGGTAGTTCCAACTATTGTCCCACCAAAACAGTTTCGCAAGGTAATTTCTCATACTACAAAATTCAACCTCTTCACCATCTGTTCAAAAGGTGAGCAAAAGGACACTACA
Organism: Picea engelmannii; assembly: GCA_009831015.1. Lineage (NCBI taxonomy): Eukaryota > Viridiplantae > Streptophyta > Pinopsida > Pinales > Pinaceae > Picea > Picea engelmannii. The sequence goes on along the minus strand of ML834588.1, from coordinate 21,279 downwards.
ACCACTACAGCCTTGGCCCAAGACCTTTATATCCAACATAAGTAGATTGCAGAAGAGACAGAAGTTATTGTTTCTTCACCTACAAGGGTGCCTACACATTGCCTAGTCAATCCGAGATACAACAGGTTGGTTGAACAAATTCAACCCCACCAACAACAAGTTCGTGACAAGCTAAGCAACATAACTTCTCCAGCAAGGCAAGCAGCTCACCAAGATTCAAATTCAACAAACGATTTCCCCTCTCCCCCGGGAACTAAACGCAATGGAGACCATTTATTCCTAAGGAGGGAGGATTTATCTAGGTGGATATCAATGGCCACCCACCTATTCCAACTGGCTCAAAACAATTGGTTGGAAATTTACTATTTTAGCAGTTTCTTGGGTCCTAAACTTATGGGGCCTAAACAACTCTTATTCATGATAGTGCACCTCAATTATAGTTGAAGACTTTTATTGAGCCCCCAAAACTAATCTCCTCTTCAATACCTTTCAAACGAGCTATCGTGCGTCCCAAACGAAGATCGTATGCCAAAGTTACGCCCTCGGGAAGTTGATACACCAAACTACCCAAAACGGGTCCACAAAATTGTTGGATTTTCATCTTCCGGGGTTAGGGTTTTGGATTTTCTTTATGTTAAAAATGTCTTTGGAGCCTCATTGTAACAATCATGTTCTTGCAATGAGCGTAACCATCACATCTCTTCTCAGAGATAAGTTGTCACGATTCTAGCGAGTCTTGTTGGATTACTGAGAGGGGGGTGAATCAGTAATAGAAATTCAATCATTTTTAACATATAATGCAAGTGTTATATCAATGTAGCATTATCATCGAATAGTTGCAGAGTAAATAAACATGGAACAAATGATCAATCATACGCATACAGAGTACAACGGTGTTTTTACGTGGAAACACAAAGCAGGAGAAAACCACAAAATGTTTTTTCTTATATGTCTTTAAGAATTACATTCATTGGAAGCACCAACTTCCTTTGTTTTCTAGCTGTAACTGGACGGAGGCTCCAACCCTCTAGGTTCTCAGGATACAACCTAAGGGAAGCTCCAACTCCCCAATTCTCTAGCTACAACCAAAATGAGGCTACAACCCCATATGTTCTCTGGCTACAACTGGAAGGTGGCTACAACCACATGTCCATGCCCCGTCCAACCGCCCTGACGTAGAAGTAGAATGATGGAACCAATGTCACACTATCACTATGGGATATATTGTTGTAAACATGTACCAAACAACCTATAATCAACCTGTACCATAAACAAGTGCATCAACCATGCACCAATCTGTACCATCAACGAGTGCATCAACCATGCACCAAATATGTACCAATCATGCATCAAATACACATAAACTATGACTCATCAATATGTACCAACATCATCAACTATACACCTCATGTATGTGCAAAATAATCAACTACTTGTCTCAACCATGTACCCAACATGTACCTCAACCAAAAGCCCTCATCAATTTTATCATCAAAATCAGATTTGTAACTCTATAATAGACTTGGTGTATATGATCACATACCTACAAACCTTCCTTAACTTTAACAACAAGAGACTAACATTTTCATCAAACTTTACTTTAGTCTCACATGACTAATTTTGGATTAGTCAACAACCATAACTTGAAATAATCATAACTATGTACCTGTAATGAATAAAGATTTGAAAATAGTACACAATGTTCTTCAGTGTCTTGTCTGCAATTTATCCAGGTTTCACTACTTGGAACTCCCATAAAAGGAGTTATAGCAAAAATGACATACCTTGTTGAATTTTGTCTTATTCTAGAGAGCGAACTTGTAGAGCGTGCCCCACATAGAATATTTGTTATATAGATCTGAAAATGGTACACATAATACTACAGATTGTACTATAAGCAATACATTTTGTCTTACTAAATTTGGATATGTTATGAAGAAGTTATGATGTTTTACTTGAAACACATGTTTTAGACTAGTTTCAGGACTAGCCACAAACCCTATTTTCCATGGAGTGTAACTCCAAAAATACAATGACCCACAAGCTGAATTTTTTTATCACAGCTACTTGGATATGTTTCTTCAACGACCTATAGATTTCACGGTCTGAATCATTATAGAATTTTTTTTTATTGTGAAAATGGTGAGATGACTTGTAAATAACATACCTTAGAAAGCATCATCAAAAGAATTTGTCCTCCCTGGAATTTCGACCTTCTTTACTTCACCGTCCCTCTGAAATCCACCTTAGATATCCTTTGGTTACCTCAGTCACTTATAGATATTCAATATGCTCGAGTGTAATTAAAATGAGAGACCCTTGCCTCTTATTTATACTTTTATGTAGCTTCCTCAAGGGGTTACCTTCTAACCATCTTAAACCACTTTCCTTATTTTAGGGCTAACCCACTTCTAACCACTTGTCCACTTAGTAATTTCTCCATTAACTTTATTATTTAAATAATTTATTTTGTATCCACTTTGACTTATAGTACACTCATCACTTCACTTTATTATTTAAATAATTTATTCATTGCAACCACTTTGACTACTTTGACCTTTTGGGGCTTCTAGATGACTTGTGAGGGTTCTCCAACTTCACATGGCCATAATTCTCTAATCGTGAGGAGTTATGTGACGTTCCACATATCACCGAAAATGACACGACATGCACTATCCATCTAGAATAGTATTATTTAAATAACTTCTTCTTTGCAACCACTTTGACTACTTTGACCTTTTGGGGCTTCTAGATGACTCATGAGGGTTCTCCAACTTCACATGGCCATAACCCTCTAACCGTGAGGAGTTATGTGACATTCCACATATCATCGGAAATGGCATGACATGTATTATCCATATAAAATAGTCTTACCTTCAAATATTAAAACTCATACCATTATACATCAAACAAAATTGGGGATCCATTACCCAAACCTTTGTGCTACCAGACTTTCTTCAAGGGTTGACATCAATGACAACCAACCCAATTAATAAAAAATCCCCCCCTTTGGCATTGATGGAAATACTCTGATGCATTACTGAAGTCATATCATGCAATACTGAAGTCATATCACTCATGCTCCCCCTGTGATATCGCTCTCCCTGGAACCATGCCTCTGTGCTCTACATCTGATAAATCTCTCCCCCTTCATCATCTATGGAAAATGTATCTTTCCCTTCGGGGTTTCTCCCCCTGACTAGAGTCTTCTTGAAACTGATCTCCCAACCTGAACTATCCTCTTTATGGTGCTTCCTCGTATACATTTAAGACATATAAGATAAGCATTCAAAAGCATTCATTTTGGAGTAGAAATTACTCTGAGTCTCTGGCGAAGATACTCAAAGGCTTCCCATGGAAGCGGTTTTGTAAATATGTATGCCACTTGTTCTTTTGTGCCCACATATTCAACTCTGATGTTCTTCTCTGCAACTTGTTCCCATAGAAAGTGATATTTGATTGGAATGCACTTCGTCTTGTAGTGCATCACCGGGCTCTTTGAGATACTAATGGCGCTTGTATTATCACAATAGATTGGAATGGGCTCATCATACTCAACCTATATATCTATCATAGTTTGTTTCATCCATAGAACTTGTGTACAACATGTTGTTGCTACAATATACTCTGTTTTGGCTGTAGATAAAGATACTGATGATTGTTTCTTGCTTAGCCAAGATACTAAACACTCACCCAAGTAGAACGCTGCTCCATTGGTGCTTCATCGGTCATCAATGTGACCTGCCCAATCTGCATCTGTGTAGGCGATAAGTGATAGATCCTTTCCTTTTGGATACCATAATCCAAACTCTTTTGTTCCTTTGAGATATATGAAAATCCTCTTCACCGCTAATACATGTGATTCCTTTGGTGTTGCTTGAAATCATGCCACATGTCCAACTGCCTACATTACATCTGGTCTGGATGCTGTCACATATAGTAAGATACCAATCATTGACCTGTATTGCCTCTAGTATGTAGACTTTGAATCATCATATTTTCTCAACTTGCAACTGGTTTGCAATCTTCCATTCTGAACCTCTTTAGCATTTCTTTGATATACTTAGTTTTAGAAATAAAAATTCCTTAGTTACTTTGACGTATCTGAAGACCCGGAAAAAAGTATAGTTCTCCAAGTAATGACATTTCAAATTCATTATGCATATCCTTTGCAAATTTCTGGCTTAACATGTCATCATTACTTCCAAAAATAATATCATCAACATAAACCTCAATTAATAAAATACTATCTTTATTTACTTTGATGTAGAGGTTGTTGTCTGCACTTCTTTTTCTGAACCCCGCATGTTGTAGATATTTATCCAGTCTAGAGTACCATGCTCTAGGACTCTGTTTTAGACCATACAAGGCCTTCTTCAATTTGCACACGTAATTTGCGTTCTCTGACAACTGAAATCCTTCTGGTTGTTCGATGTAGACTTCTTATTCAAGTTCCCCATTCAGAAAAGTTGATTTCATGTTCATATGATACACTTTAATATTCTTGGAGTATGCATAAGCTAAAAGCAATCGGATTGCTTCCATTCTGGCAACTCAGGAAAATGTCTCTTCCAATTTGAGTCATTAAACCTGTGTGTATCCTTTACATACCAATCTAGATTTGTTCCTTGTAACATGTCCATCTTCATTCACTTTATTTCTGAAAACCCACTTTGTGCCAATCACATTCTTATTCTTTGGTCTTGGAACCAATTCCCAAGTGTCATTCTTCTCCATTTGATCCAATTCTTCATCCATGGCCTTATTCCATAATTCATCCTTATTGGCCTCTTCAAAATTGTTTGGTTCAATCGTAGATAAGAGTGTTAAGTGCATTTGTTTTGGTGAATGAATTCTTTTTCTAGTTTCAACTCTTGCATCCTTATTTCCAATAATATGATTTGAAGGATGATTCTTTTGTACTTATTTTATAGGTGTCTTTGAAGGCACTTGATGAACGTGCTCTTCTACTTCTATCTGATCTTCTTCATCTTCCTCTTCTACTTCTTCTTCATCTCTTGATTCTTCTTCGTAAAGTTGTTCCACTGATCCATTTTCTTCTTCCTTTAATTCCCGTCCACCTGTTTCATCAATTGTTACATTTATGCTTTCCACAACTTTGTTCAATCTCAGATTGTAACACTTGTATGCTTTTCTTGTAGTTGAGTAACCAACAAGTACTCATTTGTCCACACGAGAGTCAAACTTTCCCATTCTTCCATCTTCTCTTTTGATGTAGCATTTGCTTCCAAATATTCTGAAGTGCTTCACATTTGCTAGTCTTCCTTTCCATGGCTTGTAGGGAGTTTTATCATTGTTGTTTCTGAGGATTACTCTATTTTGAATGTGAACTGATGTATGCACTGCATGTGTCCAAAAAATATTTGTCAATTTGGAATCCATTAGCATTGTTCGATCCATTTCCAGTGTAATTAACAGCCATAATGTTCCTTTGTCTTTTAACCACTCTCTGAACCAATCTATGAATCCATGCTCTTATCCACTGTCATATATCTGTCCAAACCTGCTAAGTGTTCTTACAAATCCATCTCTGTCCATACTGTCCAAGACTCTACTGCACAACTTTCCATAATGTTGACCCATTTATTACTATACTATCATGAAGTCTTCACTACTACAACTATCAAATTGTACTTCTGCTAACTAACTGATCTAGATCTGTCTACTCAAACTCTGCAAGCTGCTTGAAGGATGGTTCTTTGGTGTGTCACAACTATTGCATAGACTCCCCCTGACTAATATTCATGTTACCTGGGAGTCTCTAAGTTGGATGGCTTAGAACAATTCCTAGTCTGATGTGTATTCATCATCATCTTCATTGGTATATTCATCATCTCTCTGAGCTCTGACTTCTTTCTTTCTGTTTGTGGATTCATTTTTGACTACAATACCTGAAAGTACAATCTCTTGAACTTGTTCTTTATTTACATGTCCTTTTTTTCTTTCAATTATTTTCCAAACCTTTCTGTACTTGACATCTTTCTTTTTCTTTGTAGAATTTTCTTCAGCTCGTTTTATTGCCAATCTTGCGATCTCTGGGACCTAGTCTTTGTTCACCTGTTCTTTGTGTTTTCTTATCCATACTTTCTTATATATTATATCAATGTTCTCTTTCATGGAACTATCGATCATGCTTCTACAATCACTAGCTATGTGTCCATAGTTATGACATTTGTAACATTCAATGTTACGTGGGGCCACATAGGCATTTCTTGCTTGAACATTTTTATAATCCCTGCAATATGCAACCTTATGTCCAAAATTAGTACAATAAAAACAATGACTATAAAATAAATTTGCATACCTGGGAGTGAATGATCTTCTTTGTGGTGTAGTCCTTCTAAATTCTGCCTTGACTAGTCATGATCATGGTTGAAGCATTTTTGTGGCTTGAACATGGATGGTCTTCTTGAATATGTATCTTTAATAGTTTTCTTAGATTTTGGTTGACCATGATTCCTTCCTTTCAGTACTTCCGAATAACTCTTTCTATTTTCTTCATTCTTCTTTTCTAGCAACCTAGAGTGCTTCTCTTCATTCTTTATAATTGATGTGAATGTTTCTATCTCTTCAATGTTCTTGTTGAGCTTGACGATTTTACTTCTCAATGTGACAACTTCTTCTCCAAGCTTCTCAACCTCTTCTTCTTTCGTCATTATCTGAGACTTCATGACTTCTTTTGTTCTTTTTGCTTCTTCAAGATGGATTTTTAATGTGATTATTTCTTCTTCAAGCCCTTCCTCTTCTTGACAAAACTCTGCCTCAAGTTAGTTTAGATCGTTAGTTCTTTCCTTAAGATGATCTGCCAATATATTTTCTCTCATTTCCGCTTCTTCCTTATGTACTTCTATGTTGGCTTCCAAATACTGCTTTTGATCTTTAAGATTTTCTTCGATCTTTCTGGCTTCTTCTAGCTAAGTTCTTAAGTTCTTGATGACCTGTTGGGCTTCTTAAAAAATGTGAGCACTTTCCTTTTGTTTCATCAATTATTTCTTGAGTGACTAGTTTTCTTCTCTTTCTTTTCTTAGTTCATCTAAAACACTGATAAATTCTTCTTCGTAATTGTCTTATTTTTCAATTAGTTTTTCTGTCTCATTTTCTTCATGGTATTCTATTTCAAGATGCTCACGTTTTTCACAATTAAAGCAAAACAACATACCTCTGTTGATTATGTACTCTTCATCTTCTGAATTTGTTTGACATGGTGAACATATTTCTTCTTGATCTATACCTGCATATTGTTTGGCATTTTCTGAATCTGCGATGGGTGAAGAATATATATCATGTAACTTATCCCAAAGTTCTTTGTCTGATGAACATTTACCAACCTTTTCTCTTACCGGATTAGGTAATCCTTCCTAGATGAAATCCATTGTTATTTTGTTATTCTTCTTCAATTCCTTCTTGGTTGCAGTCTTTGCCCTTTTTGAACTATCATATCCTGCAACGACTGATAGCCAAATATAATACCCCCATGCTTGTAAAAATACTTTCGTCCTTCCACTCCATAGCTCATACTTTAAACCATTTTGATCATTAAAGAGTGGCACTCCATTATCAGAATAATTCATGATCTCCTTCCAATGGTTAAATTGTTTCATGAAGGAACCTGCTCTGATACCAGTTGTTGGATTACTGAGAGGGGGGGTGAATAACTAATAAAGCAATTTAATCATTTTTAACCAATAATGCAAGTGTTATATCAATGGAGCATTATCATCCAATAGTTGCAGAGTAAATAAACAATGAAAAAATGAGCAATCATACACATACCCAATACACTAGTGTTTTTACGTGGAAACCCAAAGTGGGAGAAAACCACATAATGTTTTTTCTTATATGTCTTTAAGAATTACATTCATTGGAAGCACCAACTTCCTTTATTTTCCAGCTGCAACTAGAAGGAGGCTCCAACCCCCTAGTTTCTTAGGCTACAACCTAAGGGAAGCTCCAACTTCCCAATTCTCCGGCTACAACCAGAAGGAGGCTACAACTGGAAGGTGGCTACAACTACCTGTCCTTGACCTGTCCAATCACCCTGACATAGAAGTAGAATGATGGAACCACTATCACACTATCATTGTGAGATATATTGTTGTAAACCTATACCAATCAACATGCACCAAACAACCTGTACCAACATGTACCAAACAACCTGTAATCAACATGTACCATAAACAAGTGCATCAACCATGCACCAACCTGTACCATCAACGGGTGCATCAACCATGCACCAAATATGTACCAATCATGCATCAAATACACATAAACTATGACTCATCAAGATGTACCAACATCATCAACTATACACCTCCTATATGTGCCAACTCATCAACTACTTGTCTCAACCATGTACCCAACATGTACCTCAACCAAAATCCCTGATCAATTTCATCATCCAAATATGATTCGTAAATCTGTAATAGACCTTGTGTATATGATCACATACCTGCAAACCTTCCTTAACTTTAGCAACAAGAGACTAGCATTTTCATCAAACTTTACTTTAGTTTCACATGACTAATTTTGGATTAGTTAACAACCCTAACTTGAAATAATCATAACTATGTACCTATAATGAATAAATATTTGAAAATAGTACAAAATGTTCTTCATTGTCTTGTCTGCAATTTCTCCAGGTTTCACTTCTTAGAACCTCCCAGAAAAGGAGTTATAGCAAAAATGTCATACCTTGTTGAATGCTGGCTTATTCTAGAGAGCGAAGTTGTAGAGCGTGCCCCACACGAAATATTTGTTGTATGGATATGAAAATTGTACACATAATACTACAAATTGTACTATAACCAATGCATTTTGTCTGACTGAATTTGGATCTATTATGAAGAAGTTATGGCGTTTTTACCCGAAAAACTTGTTTTAGACTAGTTTCAGGACTAGCCACAAACCCTATTTTCCACAGAGTTAACTCCAAGAATACAACGACCCACAAGATGAAAATTTTGCCACAACTACTTTGATATGTTTCCTCAACGGTCTCCAAATTTCGCGGTCTGAATCATTCTAGAAAAAAACTTATTGCGAAAATGGTGACATGGCCTGTAAATAACATACCTTAGAAAGCATCATCAAAAGAATTTATCCTCCCTTGAATTTCGGCCTTCTTTACTTCACCTTCCCTCTGAAATTCACCTTAGATATCCTTTGGTTACCTCAATCACCTATAGATATTCAAAATGCTCAAGTGTAATTAAAATGAGAGACCCTTGCCTCTTATTTATACTTTTATGTAGCTGACTCAAGGGGTTACCTTCTAACCATCTTAAACCACTTTCCTTATTTTAGGGCTAACCCACTTCTAACCACTTGTCCACTTAGTAATTTCTCCATTAACTTTATTATTTAAATAATTTATTTTGTATCCACTTTGACTTATAGTACACTAATCAGTTCACTTTATTATTTAAATAATTTATTCTTTGCAACCACTTTGACTACTTTGACCTTTTGGGGCTTCTAGATGACTCATGGGGGTTCTCCAACTTCACATGGCCATAACTCTCTAACCGTGACGAGTTATGTGACGTTCCACATACCACCGAAAATGGCATGACATGTACTATCCATCTAGAATAGTATTATTTAAATAAATTTTTCTTTGCAACCACTTTGACTACTTTGACCTTTTGGTTCTTTTAGATGGCTCATGAAGGTTCTCCAACTTCACATGGCCATAACTCTCTAACCATGAGGAGTTATGTGATGTTCCACATACCACCGGAAATGGCATGACATGCACTATCCATGTAGACTAGTCTTACCTTCAAATATATTAAACCTCATACCATTATACATAAAAAAAATCTTGGGTCCATTACCCAAACCTTTGTGCTACCAGACTTTCTTCAAGGGTTGACATCAATGACAACCAGCCCAATTAATCAACAAGTCTTTCACTCTGTAATTTTATAGTTCTGTACATTTCACTCATTAATAGAAAATGTGTATTATTGTATATCTGTGCCACTTGTTATATACATATGATATATCTCTGTTATATTATTGGATCTCTTGCAATATCTCAATATATTTCTTTATTATATATCCACTCTCATTTCGTGCTCAAAATAATCTGGATCACAATGATTTAAACATATACAACTAGAAACAATAGCATGAACCACAATTACATTCACTTGAAAGAAAAAGTTAGGAGCTAGTTGATGTGTGTGTCAAATCTGTTGTGTGAGATGAACAATATTAGCAATTTCAGAATTTTTTTAAGTCTACCACTCTACAAATAAAACTTTCAAGAGGTTAGAACCACTTCAAGCTACTTTAGGGCACAAACAATGAAGACATTTAGCATAAATCAAAGGTCGAATGGGTGCTTGAATTTACCACTCGATTATATGCTTAGAGAGGACAAGCTTAGGGTTGTCCTTCACCTTCTAAATCTGTTTTATGAATTAAAAACGTAGAAATTTCATATTTAGATAATGAGAAGAGCATTGAAGTGAGAGATTAAGCACAAGAGAGCAAGATGTCTTAGATGTTTCCACTTGGGAAAGAGATATTCTATGGAATAAAGACCAAACAATTTTTAGAAACAAGTTTTAAAGATGTATAAGCATTGACCAAACAAGAACTTGTAATATAGATGGTGAATCCCCATGGGATTTCACAAGTTAGCACTTGGAATTCACCAAATAAACCTCTAAGTAAATTATAAACAATTATTAGCACATTAGAGATCAAATTCACGTCTAGGTATGTAAGATAAGCTTGTGCAAACAATCTATAAATGAAGTAGACACTAGTTATGTGTAAGAAGACACCTTGAAGCACCAATCCTTGGCCTTAGGGTTTCACCAAATCTGATTTTATTGCTGTAATTCAATTTCCGGATATGAGAAATACCTTAAATTAGGCCACAAAACATTATATAAGGCCTTGAAACTGCCTTCTATAGGATCGTTTTGCCTCCTTAGGGATAGAGATCTACAATTAATCATGAACCCTAGGACAAACTTGTCTATGAAATAGAATAAATCATTAACTTTACACTAGACAATGAAATAAATCTAAATTAGTACTTCTCTTTGATTTGTCACCATTAGATTTCCTTCTAAACAAACAAAAATAAAAATATTTTGATTTTTAGGGTTTTTTGGTTGGTTGTTGGATGAGGACAAGTGCATTTTTATCCAATTAGGGATTATGGGGTCATGAAGTATGCCCCTCTAATAATTGGCCATTCATATGTTAAAGATTAGGGTAAGAGATTGGAACCCTAGGGTATATCAATCCCTTATCTAATCAATACAAGGTATGAATACCAAGTCCCTACAAGAAGGGTTTTCTCAAAGGAAAGAACCTTCACCAACAAGATCAATTTTGGCTTAAATAAAATATTTAAAGCCCTTGTCAAGGAACCAAAGGAAAGAGAAGACGAGAGATCGAGCACTTACCAAACCAAACAAAGGACGATGGAAGAGAATAAACCCTAGACATCTTCCCTCCAAGTAGCTAATTAACTCCTCAAATGTATCAATCTTACTCACTAGTATAGCCTTGAACTTTCACACTAGTCTTTGATGCACCAAGAAAATAACCAAGAAAGAGAGAGCTCCAATAATTGACACCAAAACCTCCAAATGGGTAGATCTTCTATTACTTGTATTCTCAAAATGATATCCAACAATTCACAAGAAATTGGAATTAGAGGAGAGCCTTTATTTATAGATGAGGCTTCTACATCCTTCTTATTCTTTATTATTTTCTCTCCTTTTGAAATTAGCCTAGGAAACTCATAAAAAGTGACTTTTCATCCACACAAGGAAGGAGACTAAGTAAAAAACAAGTGATACATGCCACGTGTACAATAAAATCCTCATGAGAAGGGGACGTCGCACTAACGGAGGGGGCGATTTGATGAAAATGCTCAACGTTCCCTTTTACAAGTGTAGTCCAACCTCAAACCATGTTGTAGAAGGCTTCCAAGTGAAGAAAGGTCCAATGTCTAACCTCCTTATGTGAAACAACCTCATGAAATGAGTGAGTGAGGCCCCAAAAAGTGGACGACTCATCAAATAATGCTCATTAACTTTCAAAAACTGCCTTTGAGGTAAGGCCATGTGGATATCTCAAGTAAATATACCTCCATGAAGCATGGGAGTGACCCTCCAAGTCAAAAAAATGGGTCATAAAACCCCCAACAGCTAATATGACATCTAAAAGAGTGGGTCGACCCTCAAATCATGCATAAAATAACTCAAAAGATGACCAAATGAGAGAGTGCTCTAGTATCCTCAACGTGGAATGTGTATAGGATGTCCATGCATACATAAATAACCCATCTGTGCCTTGGAGGATGTGACCAATGTCTTGGGATACATGTACTTCCTTAAGAACTGTGAGACTACCTCAAGAAACATGAAACTAAGTGAGCATTTGTAGAATGATCTCTAAAAGTAGATGACCAAAGTGTGATGAATACATAAGATAGGGATCCATGCTTAGGCACAAAATAAGTGTGTTATAAATAGTCGTGACAACCTTTACAACAAGAGAAACATGTTTACATTATATACAAAGGAGTGAGAGTGACTAGTAGCTCCCCTGGATCATGTGTCATAGTAGATCCACCCCAAGATGGTTATATACCTACCCAAATCACAAATTACTGACATGATGAAGAGTTACCAACATCAAGGGGCAGTCAACTAGATCCATAATAGCAGTTCCTATCTTGAAATGGGGACTAAAATGATGAACCATGACCGACCACAAGGGGTCTAGAGATACTACATAGGCCCCACACCAATACATAGAACATCTAACCATGGTCCAATACAATACATGAGTGCAAATACAACCAAAATTTTGGCTCATCATGATACAATGAGGCACAAGATCTGCTCATATGACGGGTCACATCTGGCGAAAAAAAATATAGTAGGGTACATTGAAGCAAATCTAAGGTGTAACATGGTTCACTGTGGGATATCGAGTCTCAAGCTTCTCTTAGTTTGAATAGAAAAACACAAAATCCATGACCACAAAATAAACATTGCAACGTAACTTTGAGGTGGGGGATTGAGTTATTTTGGAGCCAAGTGTCCACAATTATAGGATTTGACCATAAGCCCATAAATTGGCCAACCATAGATATTTCTAAAAACATAAATCCTTTCCTTCATGACCCAATGGCAGGGGCATCCATAAATGGGATTTGATCCATTTTGTAAACAAAACAAGAAGCTTCCAAACAAGGAACCTTGTTCTATTTCAGTTCATTGTAGAGATGGATCTAAACACAACCATATCCTAATTGAAATATAGGGAGGGTGCATGCACGGGAAACATTTATGGTCCCACCCTTGGCTGAAGCTATGGAAGCAAATCTCAAACTCTCATAGCCTCCAACATCTATTTAATCAAGAAGTTTGAAGTTTCTTAATGTGGAGGTATGGTTTCCTATAATTATGGGTTGGTGATTTTGGTGTTTCAACAATAGTACTACTCCATCCCTCGACTTCTCTCTAAAAAATATGTAGGAGGGCCTAATCAGGCACTAATTTTGTTATTTCCTATGATAAATATTACATGAAAGTATCTTGTATATTATAGGTTAGCAGTGCATGATATGAATGGGAAAAATGGAGGAGGAAGATGAAGGAGGAGGCAAACGAAAGTGAGGAGCTATAGTCTCATATAGTGAGGAAGCAATGTATTTCATCTACTGGGTAAGTGAGGCCCACCCTTCTAGGAGATTGGATCATGGATGGCATTGAAGTATTGGTGGTGATGGTTCCAATTGGTTATTTTTGCAATCCAAAACCTCATCTCCTCAATCTAGCTAAATGGATCAGTTTATCTTGAGTTGTTGTAGCCAAAGGTAAGGTTGGAATCTCTCCTTTGTAGAGAGGGTTTTTTGCATCTCTTTTTTATAACCCAATGGACAATAAGGTGGTCCTCTATGTGGGGGCCTAGAGCTATGAATCTTCAGATTTAGTTTTAATATTGTGGTATGATTCTTTTGATACAAATCAAGCTATAAAGGACATGGTTCTTTTGTAGGTTCATCTCACTAGTTTACCCCTCGACCTTTGGGACCAAAGGATTATGACATCAATGGGAGAGAAGATTGAATCCTCTTGGGGTGCGACATAGGGAACCCTTGATAGGGAGGGTACTCTACACATTCTAGTTTTAACCTCTTTATCAGGTGGTATTCTAGAAAACATCTTTGAATGGGGGGATTAGGTTTGTGTTTGATGATAGGCTATGAAAACGTACCTTTCCATTATTAGTATTATCATGCTCGTGATCACTTATTTTGTGATTTCCCTAGCAACAAAATTTATTGAGAAAGAGGAAATCATCAAAGTCTACAAATGGACAAGCCTCCAAGCATGTGGAAGATAGAGTTTACAATCTCCTACTGGAGATTGAAAAGTTTCTTTGATGGAACACTCAAGGTTAGATGTGTGATTATCAATCTAGTGGTTAAGGCAAAGTTTTTTGCAGCTGATGTGAAGGTAGAAGGGTCAAAGGCCTCTAGTGTTTTTGATGAAATGATCATGGAAACAATTTTCACTTTCAAGGAAGAATTAGAGGTGGATCATCCGACATCTCGAGGGGGGCGATCATTTTGGATGAAAAGGTTTCTTCTGTTTGTGCGGGCAAGGATCCTCAATCTCATCTTGGAAAGTTAGGGGACCTTACCAAATTTCAAAGTAGATGAGGTTTATGTTGTCAATGGCCAAGTTATCAATTGTAAGGCTATTTTGGTGGGTCAAAGTTGTGGTATAGTACTAAACAAAGATGGATCTATTTTTTTTTTTTTTATGGTGCTCTTATATATTTTTTAAGATTGGGCATGAAAGCTCACATTCTAGATTAAGAATTTAGGTTTGGAAAGTGTAGTTATGGGAGATTCCGTGGGTAGTATTTTGGCTCAGCTTCATTTGACAAGGGTTTTGAGGTAGGTAAAATGGGCAAGCGAAGCTGTATTTGGTGGTTCTACCTCACTGGTGTCTATTTATACTTCAAATTAGAGTTTCAATGGATCAAATTCAAGGATCACATGTATGTCCAATTTGGTTGGGGGATTGGTTTATCCTTCAAGTTCTCTCTCAAATTTGAAGGTAGTGTTGTTGTGATCAAGAGTGGATTCATTGGTAAACAACTCTTTGGGGAACTCTCCTAGTTATCAAAGTTTGTTATTTTCTTCCCACTTGTCTAGAACAAATATTTCGAGTTGATGTTTCATGAATTGGTTGGAGCCAAGGTGGAGTATTTTCTGAATAAGTATTGTTCAATCAGGGATTCATTATACGTTCTTTTTTACTCTCCTTTAGTGACAAACTCTCTTTTGGATATTGTCTCTTCAACCTTGGAGGCCTCAAGTAAGAAAGGTAAATACTTTAAGATTATACTGTATCCTTCAATCTTGTCACCTTCATCTTTGTCGAGCTCATGTATTCAATGCTTGAGTCGAAACACAAAGTTTTTAGAGAGGAGATGGGAGGTGGGTGTGCAGGGACAAGTTGTCCCATATTTTATCACTTATGGTGAGTTGGACTCTATGACTGGCTAGTTTTTGTTTTTTATCCTATTATTCAATTTGTATATACCTTGATGTTTTTGGTGAAGTCCTTCTAGTCTTTTCCCTTTTGATAACTTGTAGTCAAGATTATCAAATGGGATTATGTCGTAATGAGTCTTTTGAGACTATCTTTTTGTGA
>ML834587.1:36783-59665 GCA_009831015.1 Picea engelmannii | reverse complement strand
TCTCTCACCATCCATTTCTGTCCTGTTCATTGTGTAAGGAAAGCATTCAGTTGAGGATTCCTGAAGGACCTTCCGCTGGAGGGAAGAGGAACCATTGTCCCTTTCTACAACGTGTACTTTGGTTTTTTGTTAATAGATCATGTTTTAAAACCATTGGGAACTCCTTTGTCTCACGTTTGAAGTTTTGTTTATGGTTGTAATGTTATTTGCTTTTCAGTTCTTAGGTAGATTTTATTTCGTTTGGTTTTCTATTCTATGTTAACCCATTTTGATTCACAGCAAACCTGTTCTGCCCTGCTGAGCCCAACAGGGCATGCCAGTGCTCCCATTCTTGCTCACCCGGCGACGATTCGAGCACGAACACTGAGAATCAAGATGCTATTGCATGAGAAGAATGTATTGAAGATACAATAGATTGGCTGGATTTGAAAAGATTAATGTTCAGGAATTCAGATAGCAACAACGACACAGAAGCTAGGCATACACACAGTGGAAGAGTATTCAGAGGGGTTCACCTTGAGAACCTGTTTAAGAAAAACTATGGGGAAGAGGGTTTCTACAGTGGAGAGGAAGCAGATATGATAGACAAAGAACACTCAGAACCCACCAAAACAGAGGAAGGACTAGCTGAAGAGCTTCGACAAAGAGAACCTAAAACCTCAGAAACCGCGCAGACCATCAAAGTAAGTACTATTATACTTCCTGTTGATTCAATAGTAATCAACCAAAGTAATCCGCGTCACCAGAGAATGCAAAGCACTGTCCATAATAGCCCACCACATATTCAGTCAGGAACCCTAGGAAGACCTATGGCAGATGATATGAGGCCACCTGTATTTAGGGGAGATGGATCTGAAGATCCGGATCAACATTGGTTTTTGTGTGAAGCCATAGGGAATATTAAAAATGTCAACGATGAAGCTGTGAAAAGGACCTAGTTCAACACTACCCTAAGGGATCACGCACTGGTCTAGTACATGAAGCTTGTCCAAGGACTTGCGCAACCTAAGCCACTGGGCGAGATCAAGAATACATTGATCACAGAGTTCAAGAAACCTAAGTCAGAATATCAATGTATTACATAACTGAAGGAGATCAAGAAGAAAGTAGCCAAACCGGTATGGGAGTTCGATCAAAGATTCAAAACCTTAACAACCCGATTAAGTTTTTAGATCCCAGATGAACAAAATAAACAATGGTTCATCACTGCCCTATTACCACACATTAGAGTTCCTTTGGTGTAGCAAAAGATTGCTTCGCAGGCTGAGGTGTTGGAGATCGCTATGAAACTTGAATCAAACCCTATGGGAGAATCCAGCTTAGGTATGAGCTAGATCTTGAGACAGCTGACTAGTTTGTCTCTACAGGTCGAGGATATGAGGAAGGACAAGGGGAAGGAAAAACGAGATGATATCTAGTGTGTAAGATGCAGATCATAAGGCCATGATAAGGAACACTATCCTTTATTCAATGAATATTTAGCCTCAGGAGCACTGAGCCCTTTGAAACAAGTCAACCTGCCCTGGTGTGAAGTATGCAGAAATAGGCACTGCACAGGTGAGTGCTACTACATGCATAAGTATTTCCAAACACCTACAAATCTATATTATACATTCTATAAGTTTGTAGGACATGATGATAGTTATTGTAGGGCTTATTATCTCATGCACAAAAGGTCAAGAGACATATATAAGATCCAAGGCGAAGTACAACAAGAGGGAAATGCTACGCAGTATAACTCTCCTGGGAGAGGAAACTTCAATCCTCGCGGTGGATTCAGAGGAAGAGGACGATGAGGAGGAATGATTTGAGGCCGAGGAAAGATCATATGTTACAACTGCGCACAACCAGGACACCTTGCAAGGGATTTCCAGAATCCTTGTACCACTTCCAACTACTGCAACTCATTTGACCATGCTAAAGAAGAATGTCCTATGCTTCTTGCTAAGCTTCAAGAAAAATGAGGACCTCAGCAGAACGCACAAGTGCAACTGATATACGCTGAACCTCGTGGAGGATACCCTAGAGTCATTGTCATAATGAGAGGAAGCGCTGCCATAGGAGAGGATAGAATGACTTAAGGAAATCTTGCAGAAGACTTAGGTATCAGGAAGGCCACAGAGAAGAACCAAGCCTTTAATGCAAAGAAAGAAAGACAAATCTTTGAGGAAGCAAGACAAGAATTCAAAGAAGATCAAGGTTCCTCATCAAAAACACAACCATAAATAAGAGAGTATGGAATGCCTCACGCATTTGATTAGACTGCTTCACCAAGAGAAGGAAAAGAGGTAAGCAAGATCATGGACTTTTTATACACTTGTATTCAGTTAATTCAGGACGAGAACGATGTGCAAGATCTACAGAACTTAATCAGATAGTATGAAATAGGAAAGAAAGACCCCTTACTAAGTAGGGAAGTACACCAAATTGGTAAGAAGAAAAGGACAAATAAGGAATTACATTTGAATTCTCAAATAGGAGAGTATGAGATAGACTATGTAGTCCTTGACTTAGGGTCGGAGGTTAATGTCACGACGAAGCAAACTTGGGCACTAATGGGAAAACCAAAGTTAATATATTCTCCTATCAGGCTTAGAATGGATAATTAGCAAGAGATGAGATAGGGAAGTACACCAAATTGGTAAGAAGAAAAGGAAAAATAAGGAATTACATTTGAATGCTCAAATAGGAGAGTATGAGATAGACTATGTAGTCCTTGACTTAGGGTCGGAGGTTAATGTCACGACGAAGCAAACTTGGGCACTAATGGGAAAACCAAAGTTAATCTATTCTCCTATCAGGCTTAGAATGGCTAATTAGCAAGCTATTATCCCATTTGGAAGACTGGAGCATGTACCTGTGGACATTGACAAAGTTAGAACGTTTGCAGATTTTTAGGTAATTGAGATAGTTCATGACAGTTGCCCTTACCCTGCTATGTTAGGAATTGATGGGGCCTTCAACAAATCTACTGTGGTTGATTTAAATAAAAGGTGTATGACATTTGAAAGAGATGGCCTTAGGTTCATTGCACCCTTAGATTCAGATGAGGGTCCGCGATACACATAACCCATCAGAGAAGAAGACCACACATACGAATTGAAAAACATCTACAAACTAACAACTAGACAATAGGATTACATCAACGCTACAACCGATGGGAATCTGAGCTGGTGAAGTGACAATGTGTGTTCATCAAATTCAAAAGAAGCACTGAAAAACTGGCAGAACCAGATGTACGGAGTATCTACCAGAAGATGTGCTAGATTAACCAGAGAAGTCCGCTAGATCGGTACAACAGTAAGTAACTTACCCACCTTTGATGGTATAAACCCTTTAGAAGCCTTCCTATCAGATTTTGAAGCAAATGTACGAAAAAAACAGAGGCTGTTGGTAATGGATGAGGCCATGAAAGCCACACCAACAATATGGTGGGGGACACACAAAAGTAATATTATAGACTGGGCACAATGTCGAACCTTGATGACAACGCGGTTCTCGGCACAAGTAGTCGGTTGCGAAGTAAGGTATATTGGTTGAAGTTTCCCAAAGGACCATGTGCGAAGAAGAGGCCTGGAGTGACATCCCTAAAGAACAATGGGTGCACATATTCATTAACATGTTGGATATGACCCCTATCAACTGGTACCTTCAAGCAGAACTACACCTCATCACTACAGACTAGGAAGGTATGATTCAAAATTTTGTAACCACCTTTTTATTTGAAAGTGAATATCTTTGAGTAGACCAAGCATTACAGACTGTGAGAAAGAAGGTATTCGAGGAGGCATCTAGCCTTTCTATGGAACAAGAAGAGGACGAATGGACTGTGCCTCTCCAAAAATTGCAAAATTGCTACAACATCAATACTGACGATGATGACCCCAGGAAGGTAAACATCACTGAAACAAAAGGTCAAAGAGATATGGAAGGACCAGGAGTGGAGATACCATTTATTGGTCAACCAATGAAGATTAAAAAATTCAATATTGGGATGGAAGAGACACCAAAACTTGCCAATGTCGGATATTATTAGGAGGTTGCTACCATTAACAAGAATACAAAGTTGCTGCACGAATATCAAGACTTGTTTCTGACCAAGTTCAATGATATGAAAGGTATCAAAGTTCCTATGGGATAGATGAGGATACTTTCAAAACTAGGTGCGAAGCCAGTCAAGAAGAGACCCTATAGATTGAACCCGAAATATAAGGAAAAAGTGAATATTGAGCTCGACAGAATGCTAGAAGCAGGGATTATTGAACCTGTCGAAGAATCAGAGTGGATTAGCCCTATGGTGGTACAATACAAGAAGACAGGAGAAATCAGGATCTACGTAGATCTCAAGAAATTGAATGATTCCTGTCTGCATGACCCTTTCCCTACACCATTCACTGATGAAGTATTAGACAATGTGGGAGGCCAAGAGGTATATTCTTTTACAGATGGATTCTCAAGATACCATTAGATCCGGATTGCCAAGGAGGATTTCCATAAGACCACATTTGCTACAGAATGGGGGTCTTATCAGTATACAGTAATTCCATTTGGATTGAAGAATGCCCCAACCATCTTTTCCAGGGTGGTGGTTGAAGCGTTCAAAGAATTTTTGCATAAACTTCTAGAAGCATATTTTGATGACTGAACTGTGTTTAGTTTGTTGAAAAACCATATTGAATGTCTAAGACTAATGTTGGATAAATGCAGGTAGTGTCAAATTGATTTAAATATGAAGAAGTGCATCTTATTCTCACCATTTGGAGTACTATTAGGACATATTGTATGCAAGCAGGGATTGCTGGTTGACCCATAAAAAATTGCAATTATAGTTGATTTATCGCCTCCTACTTCAGTTAAACAACTGCGCACTGCGCTAGGACATACTGGATATTACAGGAAATTCATCAAAGGATATGCACAGATTACAACACCTATGGAGAAGCTGTTGAAGAAAGACTTTCAGTTTAGCTGGACAAAAGATTGGCAGATGAGCTTCGACACACTGAAATAAAAGATGTTTACTGTGCCTATTCTGGTTTTCTAGATTGGAGCAAAGAATTTCATGTGCATGTTGATGCGTCTTCTATTGCATTAGGAGTAGTACTGACACAACCTAGAGAAGGGGATGTCAACCATCTGTTATCTTTTTCTAGTAGGAAGCTATCTACAGCTGAAATTAATTACACCACCATTGAAAGAGAAGGACTAGCCATGGTGTATGTGCTGCAAAAATTCCGCCACTACTTCTTGGGAGGACACTTTAAAATGTTCACAGATCACTCTGCACTGAAGTACCTAGTCAACAAGCTAGTGTTGGGAGGACGAATATGCAAATGGCTTCTACTGTTTCAAGAATATGATTTTGAAATCATAGTTAAGCCAGGAAGAATGAACAAGAGATCTGACTACTTGTCGAGGTTGGAACATGGCGAAGAACCCACCAGTTTGGAGGATACACTGCCGGATGCAAAATTTATCTCCATTAGAAATATTGAAGACAAATTCATAGTCATAGTCCAGTTCCTGTCAACAGGAATGGCACCTAGTGAGTACACAATTCCCCAGAAGAAACAATTAGTGGTGCGCGCTATAGAATTTTCAATTATAGCTGGTCAACTATACAAAATGGGACCCGATGAGATATTAAGGAGGTGTGTTATGGAGACAAAGCTCCCATTGATCCTCATAGAAGCTCATGAAGGCATCACAGGAGGACATTACGTAGGGGGAGCAACTGTGCAAAAGGTTCTAAGAGCTGGCCTTTTTTAGCCTACCTTACACAGAGATGCTAAAGATTATGCCAGATCCTGTGATGTATGCCAGAGAGTTGGAAAACCATTCTGAAGAGATGAAATGCCATTAGAATTGTAGATGACCCTACAAGCATTTGAAAAGTGGGCCATTTACTTTGTGGGACCTATAAACCCACCAGGGAAGCGCACCTGAGAAAGGTACATAATCATTGCGAAAAAATACCTGACTAGATGGGATGGAGCCATAGAAGTTAAGGACTGTAGTGCAACTACAACTATGCATTTTATATTTTATGACATAATAACCAAGTTTGGATGCCCAAAGATCCTTTTGAGTGATCAAGGCACACACTTCATCAATAAGACAGTCCAAGCCCTGACTGAAGAATTTGTAGTCCACCATCAGAAGAGTACACCTTACCATCCACAAGTAAATGGAATAGTTGAAGAGTTCAACAAGATCTTGGAGACAACATTAACGAAGATATGCAGTGTGAATAGAGATGATTGGGATTTAAGAGTACCTGCAGTACTATGGGCCTATAGAACCACTTGCAAGAAATTAACACTGAAGACCCCTTTTAAATTGGTTTATGATCTTGAAGCTGTTGTTCCAATGGAGTATTTAGTACCAAGCCTGCGAATTGCTGCTTTTACACACATGGATGATACTGGAGCACTTCAAGAGAGGACTGCATAGTTGGTTGAACTGGAAGAAGACAGATTTATTGCAGGACTCCAGTAGCAGGTTTAGAAGGAAAGAGAGAAGGATTATCATGAAATGCACATCAAAAAGAAGGCATTCAAGCAAGGTGACTTAGTAATGGTGTACAACAGTAAGTTCCTAAAACATCCTGGGAAGTTCAGAATGCATTGGATCGGACCATCTGAGATTGCTTATGTTACCGAAGGGGGGGTTGTGCAACTGAAAACATTGAAGAGAGAATGGAAGGAAGGATTAGTAAATGGGAGTCAGCTGAAGTTGTACTACGATGACCAGCTGCCTCACACCCCTTAGTAAGAGTAAGAAGAAAAGGGTCTAGGTACTAGGTGTAGTTGAAACTGGGTACCAGACATAGAAAAGACAATCTGCACAAGGATGAGAAGGAGGCATAGAGAAGAAAGCAAAGAATGCCCTGCGTAGTCCAAAGTCGAAGAAGAACAGAAGGATCAGATCTGAAGTGCCTTGAGATGAGTCATAGGTGAGTGTTGGGGGCCTCTTGGCCCTTGGTTATGGAAGAGAGTGAAGATAAAGAAAGAAAAGGTGAAAAGCAAACTTCGCAGAAGACACAGTAACTATCACTGGGTCGAAGTGAGCAGGCGAGAAAAAAATATGGAGCGAAGTACGAAAAAAGTGAGCCTTTGGACGAAAGGAGATCAGGGATGACATATAAGTAAGGAATAATGATGGAGGACAACTCAACAAGAGAGAAAAAGACACCATTGGATGATTTGGAGCACCGCGCGAAAGGAAAGGAAAGACAAGATGGCGAAGCTTGAAAAAAGCTAGTCAAGTTGACCTAGGGTTTATATGCCTAGGGTTTTGGTATCTAGGGTTTTGGCACCTAGGTTTCAGCCTAGGGCTATCGGTGAATGATTGTAATGTATAAATAGAGGTCTAAAGGGCCTAGGTTGGGTTGGTACTTTGGGTTGGTAGGATATTGTTGTTGATCTATCTCCATTGTTGTGATGAGATATTATTGTATTGAGAGAGGGAAGTGCTGAGAGAGAGAGAGCCTTATGGTATTGTAAGATCTTCAGCTGTGTGCGAAGTTCAGGTCCTGCAGCTGGGTGCACAGGAAGGGGAGAGAAAGAGAGAAGAAGAAAGAAGATATGCGAGCTGAGAGCACAAACCAGAACTGTATGCTTTAGATCAATATAATATAGCACAATTATGTGGATGTAGCCCTAGAGAGAGGGTGAACCACGTACATATTGTGTTGTGTGTGTGGTTGATGCTTTGATCTCTGTCACTATTATATTGTTATTTTCATTGTTGTATTAGATCAGATCTATAACTGTGCAGGGTAGATCTAGCTTGATAAGTGATAGATGCATGTTGTGTTGTTATTGTACTAGATCCACTTGATATTCCCCTGGTTGTAGACATCCCTGTCCTGCAACCCCCTCATAGCTGCTTCGGGTGAGACTGCATCTGCTTCGCAGGTGTTTCTGAAAGGGCCAGTAGCGAGGGCTTGTTGGTGAAATCTTGGAGATGAAACCTGGGTCTGCCCCTGTGCCAACAACTGTTGAAGGGGGAGAAGGTGTAGTCTTACTGTCAATATCCATTTGAGATTCTATGGATCTTTGAAAGACTATCTCTTTTTCAAGGACAATGTTTATGCTTGTCTCAATCTGTCTCTGACCAGGGATGTCGATCTAGAATGTATTTGAATATTCACTGTATCCTTTCTTTC
The DNA here is from genome assembly GCA_009831015.1 of Picea engelmannii. Taxonomy (NCBI): domain Eukaryota; kingdom Viridiplantae; phylum Streptophyta; class Pinopsida; order Pinales; family Pinaceae; genus Picea; species Picea engelmannii. The sequence continues at coordinate 51,495 of ML834587.1, read as the reverse complement.
TAAAGGATCTATCTTGGTCTTCTTCTCTTTGAGTACATGAAAATACACTAGGCACCCAAATAAAATGAAGTGTTTAATCCCATGCTTCACTCTGGTGAAGGCTTCTATTTTGGTGAAGACTCTTGTTCTGAACATATACTACGTCATGTATGCTTCTGCCCATGAAATCATAGAAGGATTATAATCATGCATTATTGCATTGATTGTCTCAAGAATGGTTCTATTCTTCCTCTTTCTCAAATAGTTTTGACTCCCTCTGAGTCAATGTGACTCCCTTTTAAGGATAAGCATCTTCCTTTGGTCTTGACCTGTCTAGAACAAGAAAACAAGAGGAACCAAAACAAGAATATCTCCTAAAGGAGAATAAGGAGTACATCTCTAGAATCAAAACAATTTAAGGATTGTTATCATAGCTACAAAACCTATTTGTAATGTGAAAAAATTTAGAAATATAAGTTAGAGGAATGACAATTACAACAATCAAACCCGGAGTCTTCACTTCCAGTGTGTTGCTTTTCTTCCAAGTCTCCTTCACTCAAGATGACAAGTTCTTTCTTCAACCTGTCTTTTGTACTAGGACAATATTCTATCTTGACAGAAGGTTGGGTTAGAGAACAAACTCTATGATCTCAACTTTAATCCATGTAATATCTTGACTTTAATTTTGACCAAAGGTTAGTATGATGGTCATGGCTTCAACATGCAACCTAGATCAAATAAATGTCATAATAAATAGATGCATGTCAGAATAATCAAACCTAGGTTGCATTATTATTCTGAATGTGTTGGATATTGAGATCCTTCTGGATCTATGAAAAGATATCCCTTCTCCTGCAAATACCCTTTAAATATTAACAATTTAAACATATGTGAGTACATACCTCTAATAACATTTGCAGGTAGTGGCACGATCTGGTATTAGCTGTAATATTTACCAACTTTTTAAAATAATTCAAGGGTGACTGTAACTGGTACAACAACCGATAACTGATACTGCAATTGCAATTGATACTGCAATTGATTCTGAAGCTGCAACTACAACTGCAGCTTAGGGTTTTATGAGGAAACCCTAATTTTTCAAACTTCAAATTTTGAAATTTAGATCCAGGGGTGATCCATAATCGGATCTAGAAGCTTGATAGGGCTAAAAAATGCTCAAAAATGAAAGTGCTCAAAATCCGACGAAACCAATTCCATTGCATCCGTCTCGTCTTCCTGATTCCGACCATATATTTACTTCATCAAATGGGCTCCATATGCGAAAGTTATCGCGTTCTGATTGGAAGCCCAAACGAGGAAAAAGTCAAAGGTCAACTGGTCAAAAAGTCAATGTTGATGTTAGCATGACATCAACATGCTGACTGTGAAGGAGATGATGTGGAACTCTCTGGCTAGTGGTGATTGGGCAGGTTCGCTGACAAGGCAGACATGTGGCAGTCAACTGGACCAGTCAATAGTTGACAAGTAGCATTAATCCGTCGAATGGGGAGATGCCACGTGGCCTAGTGATGGGCAGCCACGTGGCACCCAGTCATTAGTTGAAGTGGCATGTTTCAAAAAATGTTTTGGGGTCGATGGGTTTTGAACCCATGACCACCACCAAGCCCAACACCTTAAGAAATGGTCCTTTACCAATGCGCCAAATTATTGCTTCTGTTATAAAACCCACAATATGAAAAATATTGCATGGTATTGTATGTGTGCAAAAAGGAGGGGGTTGGGGCTTAGCCCCAGCCCCTGGTCTATCCAAATCCATGCAACCAAACCATAAGGGTCGGGCGCTCCATAAAATTGCACACAAAAATTGTAACCACTAGCCATAGGTCACGTGAAATGCGCCCCACGACCAGGAGCTAGCGTAACTAAAGGGCCAACGCTTAGACTTTGGGCTAGCGCTTGGCCAAATATAGATACCATATGACCGAGAACAAGGGGGCACGCATCGGACAAAGGGGGCTTAACGCCTAATTTTATACAAAGTGGGTTTTTTGTTATGTTTTTGGATTTTTAATGATTTTAAGCCTGTAATTAATAAATTTTCTCCATTTTTGGGAGATATTGGGCATTTTTGGAGCTCAAATTTTGGGAGGAAGTTGGGGATGGACAACCAACTTCAGATATATATAATCCAGGCCTGATTGAGGCCATGGAGGACAGAAAAAATAGAGTTATGCTGAAGAGAAGCCAAGCCAAAGCCGTTTTTATGCAGGGAAGATATTGAGGAGCAGACGCTGTCGGGCCATTTCTGGGAGCTCTGGATGTCCGTTTTGCATGACGTTTTCTTTGCAGGGTTCTAGAGATATGGATGAACATGACCAGATTAGTCTTGTAGCCAATTGGCACTGCTGTGATGTACTTTTTATATTTTGAACAGAAATAAAGAAGCCTTCCCCACAGAGACAAAGGCCCGGAGACGTAGGCAAAGTTGTGCCGAACTCCGTTATCAATCTGCATGTTATGGTTTGTTGTCTATTATTTCATTTCAGATCTGTACATGTGTATATGGCTGTCATAATTCCTCTTCTTTCCTCATTCTTTCATTAAGTTTCTCAAATGGTTAATTAACACATGCAAAATTAAAACTCAACCATAGTCATTAAAAGATCCGACGGATCAAGTGGTATCAGAGCTAGTTGACGTTTGGATTTGAGTTTTTCATGTTAACCAAGGAAAAGCTACAGCGTGGTGAAGGCAAGATTTTTGCAGAGAATCCATTAATTGGATTGAGAAAGAAAGCTTCTCACAGTGAGAAGATGGCATCTGAAGAAGGGATTTCTCAAGATGAGAAAGAGTTCCGGAAAACATTCCTTGCTATGTCAGAGATGGTGAAAGTTTTGTACGAGGATTACCTGGAATGAAAGAGACTAGTTTTGGGTGAATATTCAAAGGGAAAAAGTGAAGAGGAAGAGGACCATCCTCAGATTCCTCCTTCACCTCCATCAACACCTCCTTCTTCTCCTTCTTCTTCAAGTTCAAGTTCTAAATCTAATAGAAAGAAAAATGTTCATAAGAATAAGAATGAAATGCCATTGTTAAAACTTGATGTTAAATTTGAGTTTCCCATATATGATGGTGAAGTAAATGTAGAAAAACTTGACAATTGGATCAGGAAGATGGAGGTATACTGCAGTGTGCAACAGATCAAAGATGAGGCCACACAAATCAAGTTGGCATCTTTGAGGCTTGCAGGTACAACTCTTATATGGTGGCAAAGCAAGCTGCAAAAGGGAACACAACAAGTGGGTAATGTATTTCCATCATGGAAGAGTTTCATTTTGGCACTTAGGAAACAATTCTATCCTTTGGGTTATAAAGAAAAATAATTAATTTAATGGAAATCTTTAAAACTAAGAAAAGGACAAACAGTGCAAGAATACACCGATGGATTTCGAAAAATGGCATTAATGTTAGACATTCCTTTGCAAACACAAGAAACTCTTATGAATTATATAGGAGGTTTACCTACACATATTAGAAACACTGTTTTCATGTTTGGACCCACTAACTTTGATGAGGTTTCTGTTCAAGCTATGTATATTGAAGCAGGGAAAGCAGGTGTGTCAGGGGAATCATCGTCTTCAAGGAAAGAGGACAAGAGGAAAAGGCATGGAAAGAATGCAAATGCAGTGACAAGGAAGGAAGGAAAGCCCTCTTGCAAGCATTGCAAGAAAGAGAGACATGATGAGGACAAATGTTGGCAGAACTGCATCCTGAGAAGAGGCCAAAGTGGTTCAAAGAAAAGAAGGGAACGCAAACTGTGGCAACGACATCAAAACCCATAGACTTGGGATCGGATTCAGGTGATGAGTCAAAGATCTCATTGGTTGGTATGACAGGTAGATTTGGTGAAGACATTGATTGTAGAAGCAAGTTGTTTCATATAAGGGTAATCATGGGACACACTAAGATAGACACATTAATTGACAGTGGATATTAATCTAATCTAATCTTAGAAGAATTGGTTAAGCAATTGGGATTAAAAACACAAACTCATCATAAGCCTTATACACTTAAATGGATAAACAATCATCATCAAATGCACATAACAAAGCAGTGCACAATCAAATTTGAAATTTCATCTAAGTATGTGCACGAAGTAACATGTGATGTAGTGTCGTTAAGAGAATGTGGAATGGTCCTAGGTAGCCCATATTTATATGATCGTAAGGAAATCTTCTATAGGAAAAAGAATCAATATCAATTCACTAAAGCAGGTCAATATTATGTGGTTCATGCTCATCATGTTAAAGCAAATAAAACACTTCAAACAATGGAACAATTAAAGAAGGCAGTGCAAGCAAGCAACAAACCAATAATTGTTTCAAATGAAGTAATTGATCTTAAGCAAGAACAAGACATGATTGTTGAATGGAAAATCAATCATAAGTTGCTTCAAGATAAGCTCATGTCGTGCAGATATTACAAGTATATTAGCTCATTTGCAGTCGTCTTTTTGATGCTGTCATTAGTAATGTTTTCTACATGGATGATAGTGGCTTCAGTAAGATGTAACAGGGTTCAAATGGCTAATAATATACTGTCAATTGTCATGATTGTGTTACAGTTGATCTTGATGAGATAGGTGCACAGGACAGAGTTTAGAGATAGAGGACAAGCCAGGTGGCCTATCCCGAGCTTGTTGACTGGTCAGTAACCTTTTGGGTACCAAAAGGTCTTTTAGTGGGGAAGTGTGATCTAGAATCGGATCCAGAAGCCTGACAGGGCTAAAAAAGGATAAAAAATGAAAGTTCTTAGAATCCGACGAAACCAATGCCATTGCGTCCGTATCGTCTTCCTGATTCTGGCCATAGATTTACTTCGTCAAACGAGCTCTGTATGCGAAAGTTATCGCGTTCTGATCGGAAGCCCAAACAAGGAAAAAGTCAAAGGTCAACTGGTCAAAAAGTCAATGCTGATGTCAGCATGAAATCAACATGCTGACTGTGCAGGAGATGACGTGGCACTCTCTGGCTGGTGGTGATTGGGCAGGTTCGATGATAAGGCAGACATGTGGCAGTCAATAGTTGACAAGTGGCATTAATCCGTCGAATGGGGAGATGCCATGTGGCCCAGTGATGGGCAGCCACATGGCACCCAGTCATCAGTTGAAGTGGCATGTTTCAAAAAATGTTTTGGGGTCAATGGGTTATGAACCCATGACCACCACCAAGCCCAACACCTTATGAAATGGTCCTTTACCAATGCGCCAAATTATTGCTTGTGTTATAAAACCCACAATATGAAATATATTGCATGGTATTGTATGTGCACAAAAAGGAGGGGGTTGGGGCTTAGCCCCAGCCCGTGGTCTATCCACCTCCATGTGACCAAACCATAAGGGTTGGGTGCTCCATAAAATTGCGCACAAAAATTGTAACCACTAGCCATAGGTCACGTGAAATGCGCCCCACGACCAGGAGCTAGCGTAACTAAAGGGCCAACGCTTAGCCTTTGGGCTAGCGCTTGGCCAAATATAGCTACCATATGACTGAGAACAAGGGGGCACGTGTCAGACAAAGGGGGCTTAATGCCTAATTTTATACAAAGTGGGTTTTTTGTTATGTTTTTGGATTTTTAATGATTCTAAGCCTGCAATTAATAGATTTTCTCCTTTTTTGGGAGATATTGGGCATTTTTGGAGCCCAAATTTTGGGAGGAAGTTGGGGATGGACAACCAACTTCAGATCTATATAAACCAGGCCTGATTGAGGCCATAGAGGACAGAAAAAATAGAGTTATTCTGAAGAGAAGCCAAGCCAAAGCCATTTTTATGCAGGGAAGATATTGAGGAGCAGACGTTGTTGGGCCATTTTTGGGAGCTCCGGATGTCCGTTTTGCGTGCTGTTTTCTTTGCAGGGTTTTAGAGATCTGGATGAACATGACCAGATCAGTCTTGTAGCCAATTGGCACTACTGCGATGTACTTTTGATATTTTGAACATAAATAAAGAAGCCTTCCCCACAGAGACAAAGGCCCGGAGACGTAGGCAAAGTTGTGCCGAACTCCGTTATCAATTTGCATGTTATGGTTTGCTGTCTATTATTTCATTTTAGATCTACACATGTGTATATGGATGTCATAATTCCTCTTCTTTCCTCATTCTTTCATTAAGTTTCTCAAATGGTTAATTAACGCATGCAAAATTAAAACTCAACCATAGTCATTAAAATATCCGACGGATCAAGGGGATAGATGCACTGGGCTGAGGCGAGTAAGCTGGTGTAGTTGGAGTTATGAAAATCCACATTTTACCCCCTCAAACTTGACCAATGGAGTTCTGGACTGGTGCTTCTGGTTTTTTGGTACTTCTGGTACTCTGGTACTTCTGGTTTTCTGGTACTTCTGGTACTCTGGTACTTCTAGTTTTTTGGTACTTCTGGTACTCTGGTACTTCTGGTTTTCTAGTACTTTGTGAAAACTAGTGTTTCACTTTCTGGGAGATCTACCCACTGAAAAGGTGCGCTGAAGGTGCCAAAGAGTTCCTTCGGTTAGGGCGCACTTTTCTAGATGGTTTTGAGGATGAAAATCTTCTTCAATAAAAATACCTAATTTTCATGTATAACAACAATGATTTTTTTCCTTTTTCTTGTGAAGAATGCTTGTGCAATGGGTTCTTTCAAGACCTATTCTCTGATACCATGTTGATTTTTCACAAGATAGGTTAAATATGTAGTTCATTTCAATTTCATCATGTCTTAACCATAAACAAGAATGTTGCAGCAACCAAGATCAAAAGAAGAAACACCATGCACAAGTACACAAAATATATCCTAGGAAACCCTTCTCAATAAGGGAGAAAAACCCAGCCAAATCCTTTTCTATAATCTTTAAGATAAATACCTTTACCACCAAGAATATCCTAACACACAAGAGGGTGAACAAAACCCTAGAAACCCTAGCTGCCAAGAGAGGTGCACAACTTTGACCAAGAAGTGTACTTGTTGAAATTTCCAATACTCACAAGTGTGTGTATGTCTACAATGAAAGATTTCATCTTACTTATATTAGACTTGTCCTATCAACTAAAGTGTCTATTGGAACAATAGGGCCGACCTCATTTAGACATATTAATTATTTATTATTATAATAATTACTATTACTATTACTATTAATTATCTTTTATAGTTTATATTTAGACACAATAAGAGAGGGCCGACCTGTACCCTTTACATAATAACTAGGTTTACAGGTAGGTCTGACTCTTGAACAACATACATAAAAGGATCTGATACACCCACTAGTGATCATCCACTAGGGGCACATCCATAGGGATGTCATGGACCTAATTCACTGCATCACACAGATGCACCAGGTCTTCACACGTGCACCTGTTTTCGTCCACAGGCATGTCTGCTCTATAGATCGGCTTTCCCACTTCCACCAACAGGAGGATCATCTAGAGTCTTCTCAACAAATCTGCTTCTACTCAGAGGAGGCTATCACATCATCTTCATTTCTTTTCTCATGATGATGTGCCCAACGCTTTTTAGGGATTTACCACATTCACCTTGTGCTCATCCACAGGCATGTCCTAACTCAACAGATCAATTTTACATCGGATAATCATTTGGAGTTCTTCTCTCTCACATCATGGAGGAGGCCATCTTTACATTCCTTACTCTGTCTCAGGAAGGAACCATATACCCTTCATAGAGGATTTCTCTCAAGTTTGTAAGCTAAGAGAAAGACTTCACAAGCTGTTCTGTTCCACATCTCACTGGTTTGTAAGCTAGAGGATGTCTCCCATAACTACTTTCATCAACACAAAGATGGGTATCAAAGACTCTGACCGATGTTTGGTGCTGAAATACCATGTGGATTTGCATAGGTACATCCAAACCAAAATGGATTTCCTGAACATCTCATCACTGGGAAATGCCTATCGATATGCTGTCAAAATAGAGCAGAAATTTAGGCACCAGAACAAACGAGAGTTTGAGTCTTCAAATCCGCAACAACCAAAGTATGATAAAGATGGCCCTAATAAACAACCTTCATACAACTAGTACAAGCCATAGGAAAATAAGGGTAACGAAAAGACGAAGAAGGAAACTGGAAAACGATGCAATTTCCACAAAATCCCCTGGCTGATGAATGTCACTCAAAACAATCATTGGTGATCGAGATCAAAGACAAGGAGTTGAACCCTGATTGAGAATCTAATTCAAAAAATACTGGTAGAAGATAGATCATAGATGCAAGCCCCACTACTATTGTCGCGACCAAAACAATTCAACTAGAAGAATCAACCGATCCTGAAGAGGGGGAGCGCCTTTTTCATTTACAAATTTGGGTGAAGGGTACCCCACTACATTTTATTGTTTATAGAAGAAGCCAGAAGAACCTCATCTTAGCAAATGTCATCAAACAGTTGGGTTTCTTGACAACACCACACCCACAACCATACAACATTGGGTGGCTTCACCGGGGACATGATCTTTGTGTCAGCCAACAGTGTCGATTGTCATACAACATCCATCCCTTCAAGGATGATGTATTATGTGATGTTTCCCCATTGGATGTTCATGATGTTCTTTTGGGCCAACCATATATGTGGAAGTGCCATTTTGTTTATCAGTCTCGAACCCGTAGCTTCATTGTTATTCTGGGGGGTCATCTCTACAAAATACTAGAGGTAGTTCCAACTATTGTCCCACCTAAAGAATGTTGCAAGGTAGTATCTCATACTACAAAATTTAGCTTCTTCACAATCTATTCAAAAGGTGCACAAATGGACACTGCAACCATTGCAACCTCGGTACAAGCACCTTCTATCCAACATAAGCAGATCGACAAGATTGAAGCAAAGCACAATGATGCTTTCTACACATAGTCATATCATGTAGATAGACTGGTTAAAAATGTCCAACCCTTCAAATATCAGGTTCTCGACAACCTTCCACAAGCCAAGCATCACAACTTCTCTAGCAAGGAAAGAAACTCACCAAGGTTCAAGTTCAAAAAACGCTTCCCCCTCTCCCTCATAAATTCAACGCAATGGAGACCATTGCTTCCTAAGGATGGAGGATTGATCCAGCTGGATCTCAGGGGCCACCCACCTATTCCACTGGCTTAGAAAAAAAAATTTCACCTTGACCATTGTTCGACAGTTTTTCGGGTCCCAAACTTCTGGGGCCATTTTGAGTCCCTAAACGACGTTTTTTGGGGATTTGGGGCATAGGCGACTAGCAAAGGAACTAGCCTTCTCGGTTAGACCTTTCCAATGGTGTATCGAGCGACCCAAACGAAGATCGTATGCAAAAGTTACACCCCTAGGAAGTTGACATATCAACTACTCCTATCAGGGCTCACAAACCTTTTGGATTTTCATCTTCTGAGGTTAGGGTTTTGGATTTTCCTTATGTTAAAAAGGCCTTTGGAGCCTCATTGTAACAATCATATTCTTGCGAATGTGAGTATCTGTCACATCTCTTCTCAGAGATAAGATACCACCATTCTAGCAAGTCTCTCACTCTGTATTTCTATAGTTTTGTACATTTCGCTCATTAATAGAAATTATGTATTACTATATCTCTGGTTTATGGTTATATCTATGATATATCTCTGTTATATTATTGGATATCTGATATATCTTTGTACATTTATTTATTATATCTTCGCTCTCATTTTGTTCCGAAAATAATCCAGATCAATGGAGGAGTAGAGGAATATTGAAGATGAAGAGGAACAAAGAACATAAAGAGTTTGTATCTTCATAATGGATAAGTAGTTGCATAAGAAGAGGATGATACTCAAGTGAAGTGAAGAATATAAGTAACCAATGGAGATTCAAAGTGAGTACATCATAGGGTACTCTAGTAGTAATGATGAAACCTTAGAGGTTCTATTTAAGGAGGATTATTTTATTCTTGAGAAATAATCATTCATGGTGGTGCATGAGATAGGGAGGCGAGGGAGAAAGTGATCCCCATTGGTCCTAATTTGCAACAAATTGTAAAGATATTTATAATGGTGAGATAGTACATACTTATAAATATAAAGGTAAGTACAAGATATTTCCTATAATTTCATATTGAAACATTCATGAGTGGAAAGAGAAAGAGAATGAATTTCATAAGGATATTGAACAGTAATGATTGGTTAATAGTTTGAAGGAGAAGGAAGAAGTAAAGGAAGAAGAAGACAAATCATCAAATAGTTGTTGATTTATTATGTTCACTAAATTTTCAACTAGAGTTTGTTGATCAATTTTCAACGGAATGGTGTGGCTGAACGAATGAATGGGACACTCCTAAATATGGTTTGTTCCATGATTTTTTTCAAGAATGTTAAATTGATGTTTTGGGTTGATGAAATTTCTATGTGCAGTTTATGTAAAAAACACGTTTCCATCTCATGCTCTTAAAAACAAGACTCCTTATGAAATGTGGTATGGCCACATTCCTTCGGTGAGGCATCGCATGGTGTTTGGTTCCACCTACTATGCCTTTATTCCTAATGAGAAAAGAAGCAATATCAATGCAAGGAGTTGAAAGTGCATCTTCTTGGGGTACTCAAATCAAGGCTCATCCCCAAGAAATTCAAGAAAGATTACATCACTTGAAAAGAAAAAATCAAGGCTCATGGAAAAAGTATTTTCATTGAAAGAAGGTGTTGATTATGGGGATAATTTTGGACCCACAACAAAATGGGATACCATCCATGCTCTATTTTCCATGGAAACATAGAATGGATGGAAAATTCATCAAATGAATGTGAAAATTGCTTTCTTGAATGCAGACTTGAAAGAGAATGTGTTCATGTCTCAACCAAAAGGATTTGTTGTTAAGGGAAAATAACATAAGGTATTCAATATCATCGAATCCTTATATGGATTGAAACAAACAAGTTCTAAAATACTTGAAAGGAACTCAAGATTTTGGACTCAGGTACTCTAAGGTGGATGACTTCAACCTGATCGAATATTGTGATTTAGAATTTTTTAGGTATAAGGAAAATGGAGTATCAAATTCAAGTTATCTCATGAGTCTTGGATAAACAAATGTCTCCTGGAGATCACTCAAACAACCATTTCCAATACATTCCACAATAGAGGCATAATATGTAGAAGTTGTAGAAGTGACAAAGGAGATTGTGTGGATTAGGAAAATACTTGAATATTTGCAGGAGAAACAAGTGAATTCTACTCCTCTTCTAGTTGACAATACTTCTACAATCAATTTGGACAAGAATACTAGATTCCATGATCGAACAAAGCACATCAACAAAAATTATCACTTGATTCGATATCATGTGGAGGCCAATACTATTCACTTAAGACATTCTTCGACAAATGAGCAAATTGCAGTCATCTTCACCAAAGCGCTTGGAAGAGAAAAAAATGAGAAGTTCATAATGATTCTTGGACTCACACACACCCCTTCAGTTTAAGGGGGGGGATGTTGGACATGTAATAGTAATGTACATATGAATATTTTTAGGTGATAGGAAGATTCATACATTGGAGAAGACCAAAAGTTACATTTTTTTTATATTTATTGAGCTTCAAGCTAATGGAATAATAATCTGTGGAGTTACATTTTCTTCTCATTCCTGGCCTGACAACATTAATAACATGTTTTAATGGAAATAAAATCATAACAAAAATCACAAATATCCTTACCCCAACATTGTAATGGAAGTCTATTTCCTCTTTGTGAGAAACAAGAAAGATACTTACAAGGTTTTCTTCATTGTGTAGGGTTCAAGTTTTATTCATTCCAATTGAAAAACTAGATTAGTATTATTTTTTAGGAAGGGAGTTAACAACTTGTGTACATGGTGGATATTTTTTGATGCTCAAAATAAATATGTGAGAATAAGAATACATAACACTCTTGTAGGGCTGGTCAAGAAGAAGAAGGGAATGAACCTGCAATTACTTTAATCCATAAAACTAATTATTTGTGGGAAAATTAAATTGTTAAATTTGTTAGTGGAGCACGTACACCTTATGGGTACTAGGCCTCCTTAATGTTTTCAAGGTTAAGTTTAATATGACCCTTATGTTAGTGATGTAGGAACATGATCGAGAGAATTCCATGTAGTTCTCGACAACAAACTAGTATCATGCAAAGTGTAACAAAGACTGATAGAATGTTAAGAAAGAGATCACAAAATGAACATACTTGGGATAATGTCGGGGAGAACTTGCTAAACAAACATGTTGAGAAGACCTCATTAAACAAACATGACCAAGAGAATGTTGAGTGGACCTCAAAAAATGATTAGGAATTAGAGAATGTTGAGCATATATCACTAAATGATGAGGATAGGGAGAATGCCAATAAGACCTCACTAAATTAGTACGTTGAGCATACCTAAACAAACAAGCATGCCGACTTCAAATGAAATTGTTCATCCACAACTTATTTTATTATTATTATTATATGGATGTATGAATGCATTTGTGTGTGTGTGTGCATATATATATATATATATATATATATATATATATATATATATATATATATATATATAGAGAGAGAGAGAGAGAGAGAGAGAGAGAGAGAGAGAGATGCACATTGTTNTATATATATATATATATATATATATATATATATATATATATATATATATATATATATAGAGAGAGAGAGAGAGAGAGAGAGAGAGAGAGAGAGAGATGCACATTGTTTTGGCCAAACAATTTATTGAGATGAAATTGTTTATTTTCTTGAAAGGTTTTTCGATTCTAAATATTTATCCCACTCAAGGGAGAATCTTGTAAACACAATTTATGTTCCATGTCAACTTGATTTATTAGACCTAAAATTCAGCCAAATTAGTTTTGGACCAATAACCTCAACAAAATTATACTATTTATGTTATAGGATGTATATTGATGATGTATTCATATATCGATTTACTTTGGCATGGTCTCCTTCTTCTTGAGCCATGGATCCATTTATATATATGATGTATTGTGGCATAGCCTTAATATTTTCTTTCCCCACGATCCACTCATATGTTGTACCTGACTTGACTGATACATGAGCATGGCGCTTCTTGACTTGTGAAAATAATGATTATATTACCTTTTGCGATTTTGGATGGTTTCATTGTCTTCAATATGGTGGTTTCTTACTCCATAGGACATCGAATTCCATGCGATGCTTTACTAACCTCATACATTAGGGAATATCTATTATTTTGGTGCATTGTATTGCATGTACTAACTAGTCCTAGTACTAATGTGTGTTACAATGTAGTCTATGTTGGTTGTGGAGCCTAAGTATCTTTCTCATTCATAGGTCTTTGTTTTTAGCCATATTTGTACCCCATGAATACTGTACACCCCTCCATGCAGGGGGGTTGCAGGGAGGGATCATCCCCCTGGCTGGGGGGTCCGGGACTAGCGGGGGTTCGGGGGCTTCACCCTCGAAGGAAAATTTTCCTTGTAAAATATTGTAATTTTGTAGTCAATCTGGATCGTTCATTATAAGGTTGCAGATCTGACGGTTTAAGTTATTTTAGGGATTTTTTCCCTAGAAGGAACCTCTCTTTTATGAGGGAATTGTATTGCAGCTATGTATGTGTGTGATTATTGAATTCTAAGAGAGGAGACTGTGATATAAATAAGAGGAAGTTACATCAGGTGCGTTATAGGTTGTATCCCTTCATTTTGTTGGATACTAAAAAGGAAGGACGTAGAAATTTCTCCGGTGGACGTAGCCCACACTGGGTGAACCACATATATATGTGTCTATATTGTATTTTGTATCTTATGTGTTTTATTTATGCATTTGTCTTATTTTATTTCTCTGTGATCCTGTTTTTCTAACAACTAGTATAAGAGCAAAAGGTAACTCACAGGAAAAGAGGGTTCTTGGTTCGAGTGGGAGCAATGGTGGAAGATGGAAATTTTAGGGTTGAGAAATTTAATGGCCAAAGCTACCAGTTATGGAAGATGAAGATGGAAGATTATTTATATTATAAGGATCTATTCCTACCATTGGGTGGAATAAAAAAGAAGCCGACGACCATGAAGGACGAAGAATGGGAGGTTCTTGAAAGAAAGACACTAGGAACGATACAATTGAGCCTGGCAGTGTCGCTGGATTTCAATATTTCAAAAGAAAATACAACGAAGGAGTTGGTGAACGCATTGGCTAAACTGTATGAAAAACCCTCAACGTCCAATAAGGTATTTATAATGAAGAGATTATTTAATATGAATATGTTAGAAGGTGAGTCCGTTGCAGATCATTTAAATGAATTTAATATGGTTACTAATCTGCTAAGTTTTGTAAAAGTAGAATTTGATGATGAGGTTAGGGCTCTTCTAATCTTTTGTTGATTGCAAAAAAGATGGAATGGCTTGGTCATGGCTATAAGTAACTCTGTATCTAGTTCAAAAACTTTAAAATTTGACGATTTTGTTGGTGTTATCCTTAGTGAGGAAGTGCGACGGAAAAGCATAGGTGAGGCATCAGGTAATGCATTGATTGTGGAAAACAGGGGAAGACAAAAGGATAGAGGAAAGGGCTCAAGGAATTGTGGGAATTCTAGGAAGGGTAGATCCAAATCCAGAATGGGAAATATAGAGTGTTGGAATTGTGGGAAGAAAGTGTTGAAAATACTAATACAACTGAGAGGGGGGGTGAATCAGTTGTTTATAAGCTTAAACAATTTTACACCTTCTTAACAATTATTAATATTTCTTCATGTGTTATCAAGCAACATACAACATATGGACAGTAAGAGTAAAGA